>JAOWBB010002807.1:0-39061 GCA_028565995.1 Ricinus marginatus | reverse complement strand
TGTGCATAAGTAATGGTGTTTTTCTGTCAGAAATATGTGTAGCGTGAATCTTGATCGTAGCTTTATTGTTTCTGGTCGTGCGGTTGTGCAGAAGTATCACAGTTCGTTCATTTCATTATTTCCAGACTTGAGGTATCACGCCGTGGTCTGACTTAGTAGTTGCTTTCCTATGTTCAAGAAAATTCTTTTGGGGCAGGGTTTATTAGTATTAATATTAATATCATTGTTTTACTGCTATTATTATTACTATTATGACTTTTAAAAATGGATGATATATATTATACTGCAATGTGTTGCAATCTAAGGAAAACGCGAATAAAACAAAAAACATAAATCGCTCTGTCTGAAGAATATTTCAAAAAGAAAAATTGCTTCTTTCAATCTTCAAATGCTTCTAATGGAGGCTTTTCCAACACAGAGAGAAAATGGAATGTAATATGGTGAAAAATAGCCCGGATGAAAAGAAGAACAAAGCTAAATGAAGAAAAAAGGAAATAGGAAACTATATTAAAGGATAAAGCGAGCAATTTGCGAGGAGATATCAAAATTCTATGGCTTACTGCTGCTAAATCTTATTAAAGTAGCAAATAGCAACGGCGTTTCTAAAAGGGTCCGTTTTGCCGCTGTTGTCAATATACCCAAAATTCTGAGTCTTATTCTTTACATCATGATTGATTTAAACCATCACAAATCAGTTCGCTTCCTCTACGGAGACGTATGTCGTTTGTACTAGAAATATTCCATTATTCACATAAACTGTAAAACATTCATAAAACAATCTTTCATCATTTATTAGTTAAATAGATAATACAATTATTAAAAATCAAACTAATGGAGGATTAATGCTTTGGTGGTTATTTGCACTGTTCTTGTAAAAAGAAAAATTTGGCCATGAATAAGTAAGAACGCCATTATACTCCATCAATATGAAAATACTCTTATTATACAGACCCTAACTTCTCCTTATATCAGATAAATAGATTATAAATTTTAATTTCAAATTATACAGATTGTCAAATAATTTTTTCGACTGCAGCTTATAAAAATAAATTTTGTAAAGTATTACTATTTAGGCTATAATGAGCAAAATAAGACAGGAACGATCTATATAAAAAAATATATTTGGATATATTTTAGTCTACAGCCTAAAACAATTTGCGGATGCAATAATTTAATTCTTAATAAATTACCAGCACTTATTTTCAATTTTTCTAAATTATTTATTCGCAAATTTTAAATAATAAATTTTACCATTAATTTTAAATACGTTCACAATGTATAAGTTCTATAGTTCGTTAAATACGTTTACATTGCTAGACTAAAAGATATTGCAATATAAGATTGTAAATATTTTATTTCGCCAAAAATGGTATGGTTTGAGATTTTCAAAGAAGCAGCAAGGGCAAGGCCTTTTCCTTCTGGTTATTTATTTGTTTGATTGCATGCATTTATTTGTAAAGATGACCAAAATAAATAGTCGGTCGTGAATATTTTGGAATCAAACACCCGAAATCCATTTTTTTTAAGAGCAAGGCAAGCCCCACCGCACGAAGAGCATCAAAACTTTCAAAGCCAGGAGGAAAATGCTCAAAGAGTCCCGCAAATGCAAACGTGGAAAATCGATTGCGGAATAACACAAAGTTCCATTTAAGCAAACAAAAAGTTGAATAAATTCCAATCCCTGTAAATGTATTTGAAAATGGTTACAACGGAAGGAAATATTAAGCAAAACTTTTCATCGGAAAATTATTTAATCAGAAAACTCTGGGGGAAAATTTTTATGAAAGTATAAAAAGTTAGTGCTGAACAATTATATACCGAAAATAGGACTTATAAAGCTAACACTCAACTTTTTATTCCTATTAACAATTATTATTGTTACCAACAAAAATTTCTTTTACGCCGCTAGAAATTTTGGGTTTTCAAGTGTAACAACATTGCGGCAATCGATTTTATATTTTCCAAGTGAAAAAAATATACGAAAAGTGAAAATATTTTGGATATTCTTTTTAATTTGTTTTCGACTTAAAAGCCACTCATACAAGTCGCATAATATTACCATAATAAGAAGCTCAAATGGGTAAAAGATGAAGAATTCTTAAGGTTCAGAACATTGCGGCACCGGTGCTGTCTGACATTTCAGTTGAAATATATTTTCACATTGTTCATCAGCTGTTTTTACCTTTTTACTTTAAATATCAATTAATTTATTCTAGTACCACAAGCTATGAATATTCACTACAGAAACCAACAAAGCTAAAATTCAATCATACAAAAAGAGTAATACAAATTTTCGTGAGCGGTATGCTATGAACTATATGAAATAATCAACCTTAAAATTAGAAGTTACATCTTATCAATGTTGAGAGTTACATACAAATATAATATACATCCAAGCAAATATGATAGAAATCACATACATATGATTTCTTTAACAAAAAAAAATTTAATTTGGTAATAATTAAATATAATATGTGCAAGATCCTGCTAATTTAAGAAAAATTAAAAATTAAAGTTCAAACATCATGAAAGTTTGGTTTTAAGAAAAACATTCGTGTTATTTTACATTTTTCTTAACGTTTTTGCTCATATATCTTATACAGTTCATAATTCTTTACAATCCCTACATAAATCTTGTCGTTCCCATGCAACAAATAGAAAAAGTTCGACAAAAAAAATTACAAAAGCGGCAACCAAGAAAACAAAATTTCGAAAATTTTTATTGAGTTAAGAGCATTCTTCGTTCAAAACTTTATAACAAGATTTTTAACAAACTAATGATTCATAAATGTTTAGAATGAATTTCTAAACCCTTTAAAGCGCGACTATAAACCATTGCACTATAAAGAAAGCAAACAAAACCAAAAGCAAATAAGAGAAATTACTATACAGATAAAAATATAGGAGAGAAACCTAAATTGCGTTTAAAACATTGCTGTTTAATATCAAATGACAAACAGGCATTTACTTTATGAATACAATGAAACAGTATTAATAACAAACATAAGAATCAAATACTACTTAGCATTCTTCAAAGATTTCACTGAATTCTGAAACACAGATGGGGTAAAATACATGCCATATTTACATTTAATATATTATTTCAATACATGTTTTCTTGAAAATGGATGAAACAGAATTTATTCTTGCGATCTTATTTTAAGCATATAATGTGACCAATTTTAGGAAGTTCTTCATAAATGGACATACGATCCGATTTATACGAGAAATCAATTGGGGATACTGTCAATAGGGGATTCTTCAAATGCATGCAAAAAACTATTTTCACAGAAATCCGGCACTTAATACCTTTTCAAAGCGAAAAAAATCAATCAAAATATTTTTTTTAATGAAAGAGAAGAAATTAATATTTGAAACTGATTGTCTCTCAAAATTTTAATTAAATTTTTCAAATTTTCGCTGAACCAGAAAGCCAAACAAAAGGCGCATCACGCAAAAGTCAGCAATATCACTTAGAAAAACGATTATCAATTTCTTGATACAGGTAAGCAAAATGGGGATTAGGTAAATATGATCTTTTATTATTTTCGTTATCTCCGCGGTGACGAAAGCAAATTTTGATGTAAAAGAAGTCAATTCGTATAATTTCTAACGACAATCAAAAATCTGAAAAAAGAAAAAAAAAAGAAGAAAGAAAAAAGAAAATGAAAACCTACGGCCCAGACCCACATTTTCAATTACTATTTGTATCATCTACATACAAATACACAGTCGAACTATATCTATAACGAATGTAGGATTGCACATGAATGTTTAAAAAATGAAAGGAAGGATACCTGTGCAAAAAAAATTAAGAATCATTAAAGTTTGCTACAAAAGGAGAGAAAAAGAGAAAGACCATTAACATTTTTATTATTGAAGCTGGAAAAAGTTTTCCCCGCACAAATAGTCGGATATTGGATTTTTTTTCTTGTGAAGAAGAATAGTTGCTCTGGAAAGCGAATTTCTTTTATTCATGTGTAGAGGACTTTAAAATTTAATTCAAAAACTATCACATTCTACTTGTTTCATCACATAGGCCAGTGCCTCAAATAAATTAAAAAGAAAAAGTATTCAAATTTTGTGGATTAAAAATTAGAAAGAACGTCCTTGTTAGTATTAATAAGAATCCTTATTAATTGACATTAATATTATTTTATTTGGCTGATAGTGATTAATCGCACTGAATATTAAAATAACCGGCATGTTAAACAGAATGCTGAAGGTACAAAATATAAAGAAAAGATTTGCGTCTTTCACCTACTCGGAGCGTCATTTAAAACAGTTAAAATAAATATTAAGAGTATTTATTAGCTGTTCAAAAGAAGTTTTGCACTAATGAGCCATTTAAAATTTAATGCTTAAGCCCTTCATGTTTATCAGTTGCAGTAATATGGATATAGGCACTATTATTAACTATTATTAACTATTATTATTATAACTATTATATTTTATTCGCAGATTAACAAGACCAAATAGTACTTATGGCACTGCCAATGTTAAATAAATGACATTCGTATATTTGCATCGAAATAAAAAAAAAAAATTTTTTTAAATTTACATGGAAAAATCGCTTCTTTATTCGAAAATTAATTATTTTCGAATGGCCATGGCAAAAATGAGAAAAAATTAACTTAGTTTTTTGCCGAGAGTTTTAATCTCTTTGATTGAAGAGCTTCAACCGTTTGAACTCCATAAATCATCTTGCTCCTCGTTTTTTTTTTTTTTTTTTTTTTAAAAATTATATTTGTTTTAATAAAATGGAAGTGTTTGAAAAAAAAACGACCATCTGCATAGGTTTAAAAAATAAAATTAAAATTTTTCCAGATAATACAATTAAAATGACCGCACGAGGAAGGAAAAGCGATATTTCACTGCATCACGGGTAACGAGGACTCCGCACGAGCGCCGCAAAGAATACTCGTCGAAAATGCAAAATTTGAAAATTTCAACATTTCCAGACTTTGAAAAAAAGGAAAAACTTTGTTCATCTGAACTAATCCGTTATTTATAAAATCAGCAAAAGATCCAAAAAAAAAGAAAAAATCGCCAAATTCCAAAGGAGGGAAATTTTTTTTTCCCCTTTTCTGTTGCTGAATATTTAAAAGCTTTTTTTCGCCCCGTATCTTTCTGCAACTTTTACGATGGGAGAGCCGCCGAGAAAAGCAGGAATTGATGGTAATTGATGGATTTTCTTTGAAAAGTGGTTTTACATCTCCATGCCATAATTCGGTTAGGTAAATGACGTGGGATCCTCGGGGGTTTCGTGTTTTAAAGCGGATTCCGTATTTCATCGCAACTCGAGTCATTTGTCAAAATACTTAAACCTTTTTTTTTTTTTTTCTTCCCCCCCCCACGCCCTCGTGTTCTGCGGCAATTCGGGTGCGCAGCAAGGCTGAACAACCGGAAATTTATTCTCTTCCGGATGAAATTCCGGAAAAATTTTCGGGCATCGAGAATCTGTCAGATCGGCAATTCCGCACGTTCAAATACCTCGCCCATTCCTCCAGATGAACGATTTCTTCCGATGTGTACCTTAGGAGCTCGTTTTCACATTTTGCAACCATCGATTGTCTAATTGCCCTTAACCGAGCTTCTACAATAAATGCACGAAACAAATTCGTTCGTAATATCGGCCGAAAGTGTTTCGATTTCTGTACGAAATTCAATTAATTAACTGCAAAATGAGTAAAACAAAGAAAAAATTCCGGTTAATTGCATTACAATAATACAGTAGTTCCAACTGACGATCATCCACATGCACCTTTTCCTTTTTGCCATTAGAATCGAGTATAGCAAAAACAATTCAGTTGGTCCTTAATGCAAATAGATAACTCTTACACCTTACAGTACATATATATGTGTTATGCGACGCAAATTTTTTCCACCTTTCTGGTTTAAAATATAACGAATTTTTTGTTTGTGCTGGCTCCGTGTTGAAATCTAACACCAATTCCTTGGATATTGTTAGCTTTTTGAAAAGGAAACTAGGCCAAAAAATTTTTTAGCTTTTTAATGAATATATATGTGTGTGTATATATATATATATATATACACTTTGCAAATAATAATTCGCAGCAAATTTTTTTAATCACTAAAATCAAAATTAGTTTTAAAGTCAATTCAGGGTAACAACTACGATTCATTTAAAATGAAATTATTCGATATCAAATAGATAACCCATAAAGTTAGAAATAATTAAATATTTTTAATTTTTTCCTAATCTTTTTGGCACGCAATAGGGAAAAGAACAAAGGTATCAACTGAATCCAGGTAAGTTGGACAAGAAAAAGTTAGATATACTACTAAATCTTTACACTGACAATTTTTTTCTTCTTATGCACCTCCTCTCGAATGATTCGACTTAACAACAGCTCTCTCTCTCTCTCTCTCTCTCTCTCTCTCACATACACACACACAAACACACATATATCAAACTAAAATATTCGCTTAAACGTGAGATCTGAATGTGTCTTCGGTTAATATAATTTTCTAAAGTGTTAATTTCGGCAGTGCATCAGTCACGCAGATTTATAATTTGCCCTTAACACAGTGTACTATGAAATAATTTACATTCGGTGTGTAACGAACCTGTGGCATGTTAATGTTCCCTTTTACCATTACGGAATACATTTCTTTTTATTGCCTCGTTTTCCCTCTCTCCCATTTAAAAAGAAAAAGAAATTGACGGAATCCTTTCTTGTTATTAAGTTTATGAGAAAAAAAATTAATAACAATAACAAGAATAATAATAATAATAATAATAATAATAATAATAATAGTAACTTCTCTTACTATTGCATCTCGGTCAACGAAACCATATAAAACAAAAAGCTGAATGACAATAAACTTAAAAAATAAAGGAAAAAAAATTAAATCTTCGTAATTCAAGACGAAGCCAAACTGGATTAGGCAAATATAAAATTTAATTCTTAAGGCAACCATCCCGCAATTCTCAGTTTTGTATTATCGAAGATTTTCCAAAGAGCTTTCCAGAAGGAAAATAATTCTTAAAACTCAACTCGAAAGTGTCATCGGTATAAATCATTGATTTAAAAAACAATAACAATAATAATAATAATAATAAAAGTTCAAGTAAAAAAAGGAAAAAATTGAAAACTGTCAAACTCTGTACCATAGTGCATTAACATCGAAGCCAAAGACTAATTAGCCACGTCCGAAAAAGGAAAAATTATTGCAACCGAAAAAAAATGCAACTGCGACCTTTTCCGGTCGAAATGGGAAGTTGGGCGTTTGCCACACGAAGGAAATAACTTCTATGGAACGACAGCAAACTTTTTATTAATGGGAGAAATCTCGAGGGGAAAAAAGAAAAATGCCGAATGCGAATATCAAAGCCAAGCTCGAAGTCGAGGGAAAATCCTACCTGCATTTTCCCCGGGAGAGGCAACTCAGACGCTTTGCCGACGGCGCCAGGTCACTTCGAGCGTTGCCTGGAACCATCTATTTTTTCCCATGCAGGACCAGGGATTGGTCTCCGAAGATCGCGCCGTCATCGGAGCTGATCTTTGAGGACCCAATATGTTAATCCGTTCGACAGAATTTCTTCATTCGTCTTCGGAAATATTTGCCTTGGCTTGCAAATCAAAAAACAAAGTCGTCTTGAATGGAGCTTCCCTTCGCCATTCACATTATCATTCTCCGTTAAAACTCCCAGTCAGTTTCTGGTGTTGCCGTTATGCAGCTTGAGGAATCTGTATAAAACCGTAAACCGTAACGCAACGGAGACAAAATCGCGATTCCAAAAGCAATTTGTTTTTCGTGAAAATAAATTAACACTGCTCATAGATAAGTAAAGAACGAAAAGAGAGAAAAACCCCATTGAAAATTACTAGACAAATCGCATCGTTTGAAAGAAACCAAATCATTTAAAAGGGAAAAATGTCTCTTCGAATAAATTTTGATAACGGTAAGATTGTCGAAGAAAAGTTTATTATTAATAACGTTAATTATTAAACGAACACGTTTAATAATTAATATTATAATTATTCGTATAATAATTAAAAAAAAAAATTAATAAAGCTGACTAATCTTCTTTTCATACGGAAATTACGGAAGATACCATTACGCGGAGAGTTAGTTCGGGGCTTTTTCGGGTAGTTTACTCCGCGCGAATAGCATCCATATAAATACAAGAAAACCTGTGTTTCAAAATGAAAACCTATATTAATAACAATGACGATGATGACATGATGAATGAAGCAGTGCAACTTCTCAAGCGATTTAGGGAAAAACAAAGTTCAATCGATATAACAATTATTAAAAACCAATGGGGCAAATTAAATTTTTTCCGTGCAACGAGTAATTATAAAGAATTAAGAAGTTTATCCATTATAATTTTCATTAATATTATATTAAATGAAGGAAGAAGATATCGTCGAGAAGCAGTGCCGGATGACGTAAAATAAAATTTACCGAAGTCTCTCGGGCCGCGCTCCGTCTGGCAGAGACGTTGAACAGTTCGAGTCGGCAGTTATTAATCGCTGGAGCTGGAAGAAAAATCGACTGCCCCCGATTCGAATGCTGCACCTAAACACGAAGGGCTCCCGAACGCGCAAAAACCGTTCGCCCTGCACGAGTTCGAGGGCCTTCCTAAGTTGACAAGTCCAACGTCAGAGAGGGAATCGTCGATTTCCTCGCGACGACAGCGATCTCACGGCGCTGCGGGCTCCGTTCGAGCACTTCCCCCGGATTTCAGCCGAAGAAATGCGCAAAATTTCTTCACGCCGCAATGAAACAAGCTGAGAAAGAGAGGAAGAAATTCTACGTTGCGGAAACTTCAAATCGCCTGCGTGTCTCGCCGTGCTCTAAAAAATTTTTTCTCGCGTCGCATAAGAAAATTAAAAGAAAGCGGAGATTGCCACGATGTAACCTGCCCCGAGAGCAATGTAAAGCAAGGCGCGTAAAGTGCTTTTATAAGATTCCTCGGTTATCATGAACACGTGAACAAGTCAAACCGTGAAGATTGTTTCGTCGCTCATCGGGACATTTCTGGCAACCGGTAAGTGTATTTGACAGACATTTTCCAGCCATCCGAATTATCTTCTCCATCGATTCCGCTTACCGGTGTTCTGCGGAACCCGTCTGAAAACTCTGGAATCTAATGTCATCCAGACACCGGATAAGAACGGAGTTTCCTGCTGCGGGGAGAATACAAAAAAAATGCCGAGCCTCGCGCGAACGAGACTGCTGCCACGCCATCCTCGCATACACTTTCAGATTTCTCACTCCGTTTCGCGTGATACGAGATTTCTTTAACGAATGTCTTCATTTAAAGTCGAGGATTGTGCCCGGCTCGAAGGAGAGGAACTATTTTAATATTCAATGAGTCAGAACGTGGTCGAAGTATACCGAAGTACAGGATGAAAAAAAATAATAATTTCGTTTTACTTGTATTCGTACAAATTATTCATAAATAGGAATTTCTAATAAAAACACCAGCCGGACTTTTCCAACTGTAAATTCGTGCTGCATATTTTTCATTTTCGGTTTTTAATCGGAAAATTATTTTCGTTCTTGTTAAGAAGTGAAAAAGGCGAAACTTACGCGAGCGGGCGAAGTGTTTGCTTCCCTCGGAAGGATATTTTTCTGTCTCTCTGCAACGATCTGACAAATGTTAGAAGAAACCAGAAAGTGTTTTAGAAGAACGATTTTTCTCCATTCCAGCGACTACAATTTTCGCTTTAAGTCTACTTTCTGTTTTAAAACTTGAAAGGACAAAAAGAAAAAAAAAATCTATCCGGCAATTCTTTAACCCTTGGTATCATAGGGGAAATTTTAAAAGAAATCAGTTTTCTGAACCTTTTTGGAGTCAACCGTCGGGAAATAAAATTTTAATTTCGCTTCCTTCTACAAGATTCTCTGCAGCATTTCCATGATTTATTATTTTTTAAACTCTTCACAAAGTTTGAGGAATTTGATTTTCTTTTTCCTGTCACTTCTTCCTGTTTTTGCTCTTTTCATTTCAATGTCTCAGAAGGAGCCGTAAAAGTAACCGAATTAGGGCGTAATTCCATTTGACATTTCCACCTGAAGATATCGGCAAAAAAATAAAAATCTAACAGTTCGCAACGCGAAAGCAAAAAAAAAAAAAAAAAAACCAAAAATAGATGAAATTCTCACCGTAATCATCCAGTTAACCGTGGATTTGAGAAAACCGAACAAACGACCGATCAACGAGATAAAGTATGGAAATAATTCCAAACAATAAAGGAAACTCGGGAAGTAAACTGAAGATATAAATGCGTAATGCCTGAATTTGAGATTTCTGAGTTTTAGTTTTACAAAACCGGAAACACTTAAGTGTTTTGGAGTCGGGCAGATTTGTATGGGGAACGGGAAAGAAACCGATAGAACTTGCCGTCATCTCCAAATCCGGCAATGGTCAGAATCGAGAATGCCACCTTCCCTCAGATTTCTCTTTTTTTGCGAGCAACAAGGAACGGGCTTTGGACGAGTCTCTGAATGACAATGTTGATCGTGGAACGCTTCGCATCTCTGCAATGGAGTCTTCAGATTTTGAAATGTTCACGAATGGGAAGTAGCACGGACCGGCTGACGATAGGTTTGGTGGCCGGCTTCAACGTTAAGTCCAAACCGTTGAAGCTATCGCGATGGCAAATGAGAAGATCCTTCGGGATCAGGTGAAACTGGTTCGCAACTCGAAGTCCAAACCGCGCACCTGCAGCAATCATCCGATGCCTCATCTGACCGGCTGCGCATAAGACTTCTTGACGATAGTTACAAGACATTTTCTGCAGTCAATATAAGGCAGAATTGAAATAAAGCTCGACTAGAACTTTTGACTAATTCATTCGATCCGCTCTGTCCGGCGATAATTTGGACGTGTTCTTTTAATTTAAACCGTAATATTTGAATTGCTGAAGGCGAATTTTGTTTTCTGCACCGAAGACTATTCTGCGTAAGTTACCGAGCATTTTAGGATTTATCTGCGTTCCGTACACTTTCGTATTCATTCGAATTCTGTCAACTTATTCAATACTGTCAAAATTTGAGTTTTTCAGATTACGGTGCTCCTGAATGTCCGACACGCAAGCATTGCTTCTTTTTTCAGCGCTCGGAAAATCCCTCTCGCATCTCCTCTTTTCCGTTTGTCATAGTGTTTGTTTTTACCGCCTTGTATCCAAGGCGTGTGAAGTAATAGTTCTGACTTAGATACAAGATTTTCAACAGCAAAATGTTTCTTCTTTATTTGCATTCCTGATACAACTCTCTATCCGCACAGATATTTGATGCATCTTTAGCTTTTCCTATAAGTCTACAACCCACAACAACGCTTTTTGCTAATTTCTTCATTAGACTTATTTCGTCGTCGCCTTCTTGAGCTTGTTTTATTTTCAAAGCTGTTACATCTTAAAAGTTAATGATCATGACATAGTTTCGACTCGTCGCATCTACATATTTCATGCTTTTTGCAGAATTTGTAATTAAAGCTCTCGAGAAAAAAGTTTAACATTACCAACTTCATCACCGGGGGCCTTTTACTCTAATATCTTAATAAATACAGCCAATTGGTGACAAGATTCCCCGACAGGAAAGCAATTTTTCAATACGGGGCAAACTGTGGCAAGAAGTTTTAATTTTTAACGTGAAAGCGAATGTTATTTTCATGTCTTAAGCTTGCAACAAAGGAAGCTTTTCTTTCATGGAGCTGGATTGTGTATTTTCAGAGCCAGGCCCGGCATCGGTACGATATTCATGACTGGGAAAATTGGGTTTATTGTGACCGTTGTACAAAATCCCAAAGACTTATTTTAGTGAATCTTTTGATGTTTCTAATAGTGATACATAAATATTCTACTTTTTTTCCTATCATTTGAGTCTACAATATAATCTAACATATTGACTTCTTTAAAATTTTACTGTTTCATTTGCCTAAGTATACGTCTATTTTTTTAAAAGTCAGAATTTAATGCTTTAAAAAAAACCTCAAAGTATTCCTCAGACTTAATCTTGAAAATATTATTGGAAAATATTACGGATATTTCTTGGTCACCTTGTTCTATAATCGGATTAGAATTTTAGGATGATTCAGAAGAAAAAAATTAAATGTTATCCTTTTTGAGAGATCATCAGCACATTCTTTTTTCTTTTTACCCATAAAGTTCCCTTCCTTCGAGATCCTACAATATGGTTAGATCTAATCATCTCCCGTCTCTGTTTTTTGTATATATATATTGTAAAAATTAATTAATATAAGTTATTCAATTATTGAAATTATAAATGAACCGATTCCTGATACTCTTAAGCGATGAAACCAAAACATAAGCTTACTAAGTCCACCCTTTTTTGTTTTTTTGTTCGTAAAGATTCCTTAAAAAGAAACCTTCTTGTTTTCATGACTATAAAATCCCTTTCACTGAAACTTGTGATTTTTCTTTAATTATTCCAAAGCGGTCTCTTCAAATATAAAAAATATAAAAAGAAACAAAACAAAATCCAACAAGGCACTCAATGCAAGGCTCAAGGCACGGAGTGAAGGCGAAGGCGTCAAGTAGTTCGCTGCAAGCGCTCCAGGACCGGGAATTACTTACAAAGCCGATAACATAGCGACGTGATGCATTTAGGCATAGCAAAAATATGTCGTGCCAAATCCCGCGGAGATAAGTTCTAGAACCATTCTCGCAGTGCGTCTTTAACGATGTCTTTCTCTTCATCAAGTTGCCGCCCAGCGTCAGCGTGATGTATTACCTGAATAGCAAACTAATGCTAGCTACCGATCGAAATCTGAAAGAAGCAGTCGTCAAAGAATCTGAAGTTCGTGTCCGAAGGTGCCAAAGGCGATACGATCTTGCAGTCTTCACAGGAGATTTTCCCAGTTTCATTATCTGGATTGAGGGTGCGCGAAGAGATTCGGTCCGAAGCGGAACCGGAGACGATCCTCGGTATACCGAGGCAATTTAGTCCGCGTACCTTAAAGCAGGTACTATGTCAATTGAACAATCGAAGCATCAAGTTCAGTCACGATGAATCGGTTAGCGCAGGTTACTCGGGCAAGAATCGAATTTACTTTGTCCTTTTATACTTCCAAGGTTGGTAGTCGTTAAAAACATTTCTCTCTTTTACAAAAGAAAAATCAACTAATAAAACTTATGCGCGGCTAAGAAATGTCCAAGGAATCTGCAAAATCGTGAAAGCAGGCAAAAAGATGGCATCAAGAAATCAAGCAACAAAACAGGCTTTAGCAGTATGAGATTGATGAAAAAAAATTATGTTTACATTAAATAAATTAATGAACATGCAAGACGCGAATTTCTGAATCAATACCCGCAACCGGCAAGCGATACTTTGACATTAATGAATACGGACGTCTAATATCATTGCCATAATTCAAGTCAAGAAAATACTTTAAGAATTATTAGACCCATTTCATTTTCCATAAGTCATGCTCAGAGTCATCGTTTAATATTTTCATCAAGAAGTGATGTAAATACGATTCACTACTAAATCAAATATGTAGAGGTCTAAAAACACGTTAAACTTTAACGAAACTTACGTAAACCCCAAAGGCATTCCATATGATAAACTAAGCGTAATACGATAATTTTATTCAAGCATTAAACGATTATTACCAACCATTATTATTTCAGTTATGATCATTATCGTAATTTGAATTCTGCTATCGACTTACTCATCTACGCCATTTTTACGAGCATATGACGTTTATACGATTTTCGACTCTCCTCAAAGCAATCGGAGCTAAAGTCGGTGAAACACAACAAAAATTACTTCTCAAAATGATATTTTGGCAGAGCCGGCTTTCAGAAAAAAAAATAAATTCCAGATTACGGTTTTAGGGTCATTAAAAATCATTCGATACAATTCTTATATGGTATACAACCGAATAACTCGATTGCCATTTTGAGCCAAGCCACAAATGTCATTCATCATTTGCCGTGACATGAAAGTGCTAGTCCATGAATCGTTGAACCGGCACGGGGAACACGGGACAAAATGCATATGGATCACTTAAACAAGGAAATTAAGGATAGGCTCGTAAATGGGGGATGGTTTAAAGTGAAATTGGAGAAAAGTCGATGCCAGTATGAAAGAAGCTCGCAGTGTGCATCAGCAAATAAATAAATTAAAAATGGAAGAGGATATATGCGAATAAATGTCAAAAATACAAGCCTAAAGACATGATACATTCGTCAACTGTACTTAGGAATCACCGCTCTTAAATATCGAGTCAAAATAATTTTTCTTTCTTGCTATATATTTCCATCTCGGATAATTTTGATCCGACATCGTAATTCAGTTTCCAAAACTGATATTTGCTTAAAACTTAAAAAAAAAAATTTAACTGATCCATTCCGAAAATGTGAAAAATATCACCGGCTGCGTGAATCGCCGATTACCTAAACGAAACCAAAAAAAAAGTCAAAACAAAAAGTCATTTGAGAAGAGATGACGAAAATTTAATTGGATAAGATGATTTTTTAAAAGAAAATTTAAAAAAAAAAAAGAGAACCTATTCACTTTATGGAATTTGTTTGGAAAAAAAAGGAACCCGGTAATTTTAAAAGAAAAAGGAGTTGAAAAATCGGTTATAAGAGAAAAACAATCGCTAATAAAACTTCTAAGGATCTTAAGTTTTTTCCAATTGTGCAAAAGCTTTTGTTAACGAGGAAGGCAGCAACTGAAGAAAAAGAAAATAAGCAGAATAATTCTGAAACAACAGAAAAGCAATATATAGCCACTAACCATGCAGGCAGACTTCATTACAAGCTTACATTAGGGAAACAAAAAAAAATGTAAAATTTTTTCCTCACAGGGCTCAGATCTTTTTTCTCTTACTTCAATTACCACTCATCCTCTCTTTATGCTTTATCTTTATCCAGGACATTCCCATCACATCATACTGCTTCATAAACTCTCTCCTTAATGGACTTTATGACTTTGATATGTTTATATGGCTTTACTTGTTTATAGAAGCTTTTTATTGTCTTGCCTCAGCCAGTGCTACTTGCATCAAAATGACGGAGGAATATTTCCAAACTTCATGTATTGGAATTTTTAAAACTTTTTCTTTAAAATTTTTTGTTGGAAAAAAAGAAAACTAAGCGTAAAACTTAAAAATAAAATTAAATATAAATATATTCGTCAAAAATTTTCAAATGGATGAAAATGAAAGATAAAAACTGAATCTAAGTCTTTTAAATGATGTACAGATTTCTCTTTTATTAATTGGAAATTATTAAAACTCAGAACAGCGAATCCAAACAAATGTACCCTTGTCAATTATAACATTTCATTTAACCTACATAAAAAATTATTAAAAACTTTCACTATTATAAAAAATTGCAATTCACCCTATTCTTCTGTCAAGATTTTGACTACTTTGTCTATGATATAAGAACATAAGTTCTAAAGCCAATTTAAAGATTCCAAAAGAATGCTTCACGTTAGGAAAATTTAGCAGAAGCGATGAAAACTGAGAGAAAAAAATAATAAACTGTATAAATCAAAAAATTTGAAATAAAAGTACAAAATTCCTTTTTTTTATTTCACTTTTATTTTTTGCCTTATTAAAAACTTATCCGAATCAGATCTAAACAGAGTTGTCATTATTTATGATGTTTCCACCGAAGCTAGACTTCATAATTCATAGAGAGAAAAGGAAAAAAATGAAATATGCCCCAGTACAATTCCTTATGGATTACATGGGAACCATTATTTTAACTACTTCGAAAGCATTGCGTGACTCCAAAATCATTTACCATTGAGTCCAATCGATTTAATATCAATTTCTTATTCCGTAAACCCGCATTGGATCTTGCATTAAAAAAGTTCTTCTTTATTTTCTCAGAGGTTTCCGAGTAAATTTTCTTTGGAAACTTGAATATCACCTGAATATAAGAACGAAGAATAAGAATGATTTCCTACAAATGCCTATTTAGCAAGGAGCTAAACGACCTTTCTGCTGTTCCCCCTGAGTTCCTAAACAGAGATTCTCCATCGAGGGAATTGTAATCGAAATGATGCAGGGTTCGTTACTTCTCCTATTTCTCCCCAGCTCTGGTATGCCCCGAATATTATTACCAGATTTAAATTAGTTTAATCTGCCGTCTCCTCTATCGCAAATCTCCAGTTTATGCCTTACCTGAAAATAACAAAATATGATTAGAGCAAAAATTTTTTTATTTTTATCAAATTTTCATAATACCGCAAAATCCTCTTTTTCATGATCGAATTTTGCATTCGATTAAAATCCTTCTAAATTTCATGCTAACTTCATATTTTATATTTGAAAGAACTTCAAATAGCAACAGGGCCTTGAAATATAAACTGAGCAATAGTGAGTGATATGAAAAGTGACTGATAAAAAGTATCTTTTAAATGAGGCACTAAGTCATTTGAATGTATCTTCCGATCTTAACTAAATAATGCATACGGGAAATAGAACCTTTTTAGAACCTTACTAATAATTTATATTTTTTAGAAGAAACATTTCTAAAATATCAGCCCATGATGATACTTGTGAAAGTTAAAGCTGCGCATTAAATGATACTTCTAATTCCGCATTTCAACAAAAATATAACCCGTCAAAAAATTAATTTATTTTAAATACTAATTTCGGTATAAAAAAAAATTATATTTTCATTTTAGCAATAAATATGTAAAATTTATAATTTAAATTACGATAAATGTTTCAGTTATAAATATCACAATTAATTTTCTTAAATTATTATTATTATTATTATCGCTTCAAAAATTAACTCATTTTTGCAATATCTAAAGATTCATTCTCCAAGCAATAACTGAATTATAAAAATGATTTCCAATGAGGTACATAATTATATTTATGAGCAAAGAATTCTATTTTTTCTTTTGGTAGGATATTGAGTTGAAGAATATTCGAAAAGTCAATATTTGAATCATTTCCCTTTCAGAGTGAAAACTTATAAAAGAATTCACGCTTAAAACCACCTTCGAAAAAGATTTTTCTTTTTTTGTTTAAATGTAAATCAAACTTCCGTAAAAATTCAATTGGAATTTATGAAAAATTATAAAATTTTTTTTTTATATGTTAATATTTGATACGAAAATATTTTACAATTTATCACAATATTAAATATGGCACTTCAATATAATCAATCAAAAAAAATTTAATGGGGGAGGTGACCGTTGACATGAAATGAAGTTAATTAATTCAAATTTTATGGAACTTCAATTCCAGAACTAATAAAAGAAAATATTATTTAAAAAAAATACATATATGTACGTCAAAAGAATAACAGAAAATACAGAACAATTTTTTACATGCTAATGAAATCTCAAATAATATAAAAAGCAATAATAACAACGATATAATTCTTTTAATTAAATTAAATACGACATATAAAATTAGGAAACGGTCCAAATATTAAATAAATTAAAAGATTATTTAAATATTAAACTGAAGAAAACCTTTTATGAAGTTCAAATGAAATTTTCCAGCAATGGGATAAGATTTGAAACATGAAAGGAAAAATTCCCAAAGATTAACAGAATGTTAAAGCAAATTTTCAAGAATGAAAAATTTTTATCATTGGCACGGACGTGATTCTTTCTTTTTCATGATTCATAATATGATTCTTTTTTAAAAATCACAGGAAACTAAATTAATTTACTTGCTAAATTTATTTCTCCCAAAAAGGTTCATAAAATTGTACAATCCTATAGATCCCAAAATACTGTCACAGTTTGCCCTATTGTATAGTGCCAAATCGTAATCATATGTTGTGCTCAATAATTAATTATTGTGTTGTGCATTATAAATTGTTGTGCACAATTGACTTTATTATTTTATTAATTCAATTACTGAAATGCGTTATAAAATTTAGATATTTGATAAAAAACCTAATGTACCACGATAATCCAAGATTAAGAACAAAAAAATAATTAATAATTAACGTAATGGAAGAATGAAATGAATAATTAGTAAAAATGTAACAGTAACAGACTGCAAAAATTTTGCATTTGAAATATTTTGCGATTCAAATCGTTGCAATAATTGTGAAAATTAAACGTTAAGGTTTTAAAGCTTTGAACATTTGATTCAGAAATATTCAAATCGCAACCTTGCATTAAACAGTAGCTGAAAAGATCTATCGGTTATTTTTTTTCTCCCTACGATTAATGAAAAGCGAAAGAAATATTTGTCGAACAAGGGTCATTTATTTCAAGCCATGAATGGGTCACACAATGGATGTTTAAGTAGGACATCCTTCCAGGCATGACGGTCCTAGTAAATTCCGAACTTCTTTCCAAGTAAAGTTAATACCTCAATTCGTTTTGTAATTTCAGCATTTTCTTTAATTATTGCATAAATTAAATCGGAAAAAAAATATTATACTTTAATACGAAGACTCCGTTTTTAATTATTCAAATATCGTTTTTTGTTTGGAATCCAGGGTAGGAAAATATGAAAATGGCGAAGGGGAGGTTAAAGGGGAAGAAAGAGTTTTGAATAGATTCTTATTTTAGTCGTCATTTAATAATATACTGTGTTTATAATCTTCAACGACTTTATTAGAACAAAAAAATTTCAAGAACATACAAAAGTTAAACTTTTTTTTAAGCTCTTATTATTAAGTTCTGCCTAATTCGACTTAAAAGCGCTCCGCACCGTTGGCTCGTGCCCCGTTCATTTGAACCAGGCCGAATGCGCTACATCAGCGGACTTTTAAGAAGTGTTGGCCGTTCGCCTAAAAATAAAAATGTATAAGACAACGGGGAAATAAAAAAAATAACTTTTTTTATATCTTGTATAAAAAAACTCAACTTTATTCATATTCATATCGTACTTCGAAGGAATTATGAATCAGCAGAATAAACCATCTAAAATTCTGTAAAACCTCTGTTTTATAACAAACAATATCCTTTTCGAGAGAGATCCTTATATACATCTTCAAAATTAATTTTGTGAATTTCATGAATTCAATTAAATTAACATGATATGAAAATATACATAATTATCCTTATGTATATAGCAAAGTTAAGATTTGATACGATAAAAATATCTATGCGTCATAAATAACGAATTTTAAAAATAAAACAGATTATTTTTATGGTATGTTTACTTAATAATCAATAATAATAATAATAATAATAATAATAATAAAAATAATAATAATAATAATAAGAAGAAGAAGAAGAAGAAGAAGAAAAATAATAAATCTGAGAATTCAAAGTATGAAATAGTATTTCACAAATTATAAAAAGTGGAATTCCATTTCTTATCTAAAAAAATCGTGCTTCTAATGTAATAAGACCTATACTTTCTCGATATCAATTGCTTTTCTTAACAAGTAAATATCACTAATCTTTTTAATACTACTAATAGAAGCTAATGAAGTATTAATTCTTTGAAACTGAATAATATAATGTATCATATAGAAATAAAAAGGTATTTCGCGACATTGAAAGAGTAGAAAAAAAATTAGAGATGAAAAGAAGAGACAAAAATGAAGATGGCAAAAAACAATCTTAATATTTTAGAGAAAAGATCGAAATTTTATATCTTTACAAAGAACCTGAATAAAGAAATCTAAAGGCCACTGACAAAAATTTTGTTGAGTATCATTAATATTTTAAAAAAATTACTTTACTTTTAATTTTTTGTAATATCGATATGGTTTTCATGGAAACAAGTTTTTTTTTTTTTTACAAAAACCAAATTTATATATCATATTTATTTTTAATAAAGTTCCGGCATATTTTTTTTTTATCAACAATATATGGTTTTTTTATCATCTAAGATTCAATAATATACGCATTTATAACTCCAGTTACTAAGAATTTTTAGGAGAGATTTATTTACCAAAATATTCCACATCGCAAATCACTACGTAAGTATATAAAAATGTATCTACACAGATTTAGATACCTACACCATATCTATAATAAATTAGCAGTTGTAATGATATATTGATTCTATAAAATTTATTTTTAATTCTTCGACACATGCTTTTAAACTGAATTATTATTCAAATAAAGTACGTTAATTTTAATTTAAAATAGATTGCTCAAAGACAGAATATTTTAAACAATAAAAACCTTTAGATGAGATTATCGTATTTGTGAGGTTGCTGGAAAAATTTGCTTCCCATAGATCAACATCCGCAATTCTTCCTCCAAATTTGAAAGGTCTTCAGTTCATATTCATAAATATTCTGTACGAAATTAGTTCCATTAAAAAAAAAATATATATATATATACATATTAAAAATTTTTTCAAATAATATTTAAATGTGGGCCAACATTTTGAATTTCCTTTCTTATGCGATTGCGACTGATCATGAATTTTTCGGAGAACAGTAATTTTTATAAATATAATTTTGGCAATTTTGAATGCTGAAAATTACAAAATCGGAAGAGTCCTTTTTAAGCCGCACAAGTTATTTATGAACGTCGGATTGTTCAGACACAAACGTCGCTCAAACCCAACACATCGGGAAGCAAAGGCCTTAATTTCACGTAAGAAAATCCAGATCGATTAAGAAGCCCTTTAAGCGATTTTCGCTTTCATGCCTTATTGAATTACCAAGACATAGTGGTTACAGAAATATTTTCAACTGTTTAAGAAAATCCACTGGATTAATTCACAAAAAGGAATCTTCAAATTCCAATATTTAACATTTTCAGTCATTAAAAACGTTCTTCGACTACGAATATAGCAATTATTTGTTTCTGCTTTCGTTTTCATTTTATTTATACATATTTTAAAAGAAGTGTTAGACGAGATAAGTGTATCCTTTTTTATTCATTTATAAAAATATTAAAAAAATTATTGATTAATTCCGATTAAGAAAACATTTTCTATCAATCTCTGTTATATTATGAAATAAAATAGGAAAAATTCGCAATATTCATAAAGAAAATGCAAATTTTCCCATTAAAATAAAGTCTGTTGTGAAAACTTTCAAATAGTGATTAAAAAATTTAAACGGAAAAATCACTTGAAAGAACAAAATGAAATGTCATTTTTGATGTATCGTAAAAAAAAAATGAATGGGTAAGAATTGTGAGCATTCTGTTACCTGCCATCATCTGTATTGGCTTCAGTCTGCCGCTTGAAATCAAAGAGCACATATCAATAAATCGAACCGATCGGCTTTTCATCCCTTTGAGAAAATCAAATACCATTACATTTACAAACGTCCACAGGAATGAAATTAAAAACCTGATACAAGCACAAGAATTTTTGATCTCTCCTAAATTTTACAGGCAGAAATCATAAGGCCAGCGCAGTCAGAAAGATCAATTAAGGTCAACAGCATATTCGGAGCAGGAAATTCACCATATCAATTAATGGTGACTAAACGAAGAGATTCAAGTGATTCGAAGCGAAAGTTGTGCATTCACCTAAGAACGGGATATTGAAATGTCTAAATTTCAGTTGAAAAGTTTCCATTTTGGCCGCACCTACTTTTTATGAACCGAGAGGATGCTATATCAAAATAATTTAGTGAATTGCCGAACCGTTTCCAAGGTGTTTAGCGATGCATTAGATGAGGCCCGCGTTGTAGGAGTGCTGGAAGACACGCCCGCCAACAGTGCAGATACAGGAAATCAATTCATTTCTTTTGTTAGAAGGTGAATTGATTTTAGTTTTATTTATCTATTTATTCCAGCCGCTATCCTCTGTTTGTAATCAATCTAAATGAGACACATGCTAAGAAAATAATGAAAATTTATGAAAGTTTTCATCAATTTCATAAACTGGAAATCAAAAATTTTTGTCTTAGAAATAGGAGTTTTTGCAGATACAGCCCCATAAATATTTAATGGATTAAAAAGTCAGCTTAGTATTTTATGCTATTTTATACTTAAATATATTCCAGTACCTACATAAGAAAATACCTGTTTCGGAATGTAAGTGCGATGAATGTTTTCTATATGAAATTCTGAATGGATTTAAATCTCTTCATTATATTTGAATTATGTTTTTCTACATTACAGCGGTATAAAACCACTTATCATACTAAATGGTCTTTCATTCAAAAGTTATTTCTACGTCTGAGCCTAATCACTGGACTTCATTTAAATTCGTTAATTAGCATTGCAAATTCTTTTAAATTTCTTTCTCTTGATAAATTTAACAGCTTAAAAGTAATTATTTTTTGACTCAATCAAATAAACTAATCATCGAAACATCAAAATGATTTTGTAATTTATACTTTAAAATATAATCTCGTATCCTTCACAAAGCTGAAAATTAAAATTGAAGTTTTTCATTTAATTTTTATTAATTTACCTTTTTCTTTTATTATTCCGAGGCAGTTTATTATTCTACATCAGACATTTTTTATATTTAAAAAAAAAATGAAGAACAACTGAGAGAAAAAGAAAAGTGCAGATTAAAAGAAAAAAGCTTTGGGAATATTCCTTGGCCATGTTTCGAAGATTTGCCAAATTACGTTACACATGACATGTGGATGATATCGCTCTTCTTTTCTGGGATCCATCCCAACTTCAAGTTCAAAAATATATTTTTAGCATTTGTTCTGCTCTCGGGAATTGACAGAAAAATTATATCCACGACTCAATTTTGAAAACTGAGTAGTAAATTTTATTATTCGTTTAATAGCTGAGAAAGAAATGCATTTGATTTTTAATGTGAACCATATATTATATGGGAAAATTGTAACTCTTATACGCTCTACAAAATAAAGCAAATTTCCAGCTTATTTAAAATTATTTCATTTTCATTCATATATTATGAGAATACTTCTCTAAAATTAACCAGTCTCAAAAACTTACATTATTTGGCAGAATGGACTAAAAACCCTAATTGAGAAATAAATATCTCTTCTGATAAGAAAATAAAAGAAAGATTCATAATCTTTGTATATAAAAATCATCAAATTCATATTGTAGATTTTTGTGAATGAAAAAGTAAAATAAATTTTTTTAAAACTTTTTTCTTCAATCTTTACTTTTAACCATACATAGACGTTCAAGAACTTTTCTTTAATTAATTTCCAATTCGATATTTTTATTAAAAGACGCAATTTTTAATTTTAAATGCGAGAATAAATTTAGAAAATTAATTTCCGAGGTAAGGGTTCTTTCTATCTGTTATTTACAATGAATTTAATTTATACAACTTACAATAGAATAAAGTTTATACTGTTCTCCAGAAAATTTAATAAGGGTTTTTAAGCGAAAAATTAATATTATCGTTTGCCAAATAAGTTCGGAAGAAATTCAAAACTTTTCCCAGCATATATACAAGATTTGATTGTTCATCTACCATTTTAATAATAATTAACATTCTCACATTATTAAATTATTTTCAAGGCATTTTATTTAAATTTAATTTTTGTAAGATTAAAGTTTTTTATAGCTAAATCAAATGACTCGAACGGGGTAGGACTAAAAATTCTCATTTCCTTAGCTTTTAAAAAGACGAATTACTCGTGAATTTATATCTGTTGCAACTTTTGTAAATATCGCGTGAAAATTTATTCCCGGCAAAAGAGATTATCTCGCTGTCAAATATTCCGGGGTTATATATAAAAGCACTCTCGTTGACCGAATATAAGCAGATATGCTTATAAAATATTCTTGCATTAGCATATTCTTTCAGGTCAATAACATTAAATTGCAACCTTGAAAAAACTGCACGAAATCGAACGTTAATGGATGTAGGTGCAGCGGAAAACCGTGCAATACCCAACTGGGTTAAATTCAATGTCTACACCCAAAATGCATCACAAACAAAAAATACTATAAAATGAACACTGTACCAAGCGCTTGCATCTTATTAAAATAAAATCGCATAATTTGAAACCAACGTTGGTATTTAATATCGATGCGATCTCAAATAAGTGGCAAATTTATACGTGATATAATTAATATTCATATTTCACAAAAGAGCGGACATTCTGAGGCGATATCTGAAGCCTCTCAGCGATACCAACTCGCGTATTGATCAAAGCCGTCCCATTTTTCCTTTCGAATACTAGTAAGAAATATAATCAGTCTTGCAAAAAGCAGGAAGTAAATAATGACCCAAAAAAGGAAAAGGGAGGAAAATTTTACTATAAAACTCAAAATTCATAACGAACCAACCTGTTAATGAAGAACATTTAAATTTCACCCTCATCAAGTGAAATAATTAATAATCATTATTATACCATATATCTTAAATCATGCTGAAAGTCGTCCATCCGATTATGAAAATAAATTATGGAATATTTAAAAAAAAGAAAAGAAAAAGAAATTTATTTAAAGTTCATCACTTGAAAACCCTAAGATTTAAAGCAGTAATAAGGAAATGATATTGAAAAATTTTATTATTCCTTAAAGACAATGATACCCACTGGTCCTACTTTGTTCGACAATATCGGATGTGAAATGTACTATTAAAATCATTTAAGTCAAATACATCCTGTAGCATCTAAACGAAAGCTCCTTTCCCCTTTTTTTCTTCGCTGAATCATTCGAATTCACAACTTTAAATAGCATAAGCAATAAATGTAGTACGATGTTCGAAAAACTTAATTCCTCTTAATTATCGAAACTTTTTGTCAGTAGCCGAGCTGATAAATTTTTACTTTTTATTTTATTTTTATCGCAATTCTACTGGAGTAAAAAAAAGGGGAGAAATTTGGAAATTCCTAAATTTTCCGAAAAAAATAAAAGCATTTCATAACATAAACGTTTCATAAAATAATCAACCTGACACCAAAAAGTGAAGACTTATAATCCAAGATAAAGATAAATTTTATAAAGCAATGTTAGCGAAAATAACAATTTATTTGGCATTAAGGTAGCATTTGGTTTAAAAGAATAATCATATTTTTAATGGATAAATTTAAACTTATATCTATTTTTTGTAAGCATAAGAAATATTATTTAGTTTAGAGTATATAAGTTAATGTGTATATGCTTAAAACTACAAATTCAATAATAGCTAAATAAGGTTGAAATGTATACATATATTTATATATTAAATATATATTTATATATTTCCATTTTTTTCATGGACACGCTTTTTCCACTTTTCCAAAAACCTATAGTAAAAATTATACCAATTTAAACAATTTTGCACGAAAATTATTAAATTTAACTCCAAATTAGCGAATCTTTTCAATATAATCGAATTACAAAAAAAATTATTCTCTAATAAAGACGTGTCGCATCCTCCAGTAATGTTTTTTAATAGCTTCAGTCCAATTCTACTTGATCCTATATATATATATAAATCTTTGATAAAATTCATCATTAAATTTTTTGGCGAAGTGATTTTGTCATATTTTGATAAAAGTTTTTAAATTATAACTGTAAGAATCAAATGCTTACAATAAATGAAACAGACAAAAAGGGTGTGTGTATGTGTGTACATAAAAGTAAAGCACTCCTATTAAAGTTAAACGTAAGATACGTGGAAAGCACGTGGAATTGCGTTAAAAACCGCAGATTCAAATAAATGATGAGAAAAGAAAAATGTCCTTGACTCTCCTACTTTGCCATTCAATATTTACACAGAAAAGCCTTCATGCAATGTTGAAATGGTAAGAATCAAGAATATTTCTTTTGAACGTAAATGACAGGCTTTATGGAATATTAGTCGACAGAAGTTTGTTGAATTTGTCGAACTGTTTCTACATTCTACAACGCAACAAAATCAAGGAGTTCACTAGAAAAAAAAATGCATTAAATCCAAAGAGAAAGGTAATTTAGAGGAAAAAAAATAATGAACATAGAAACACGCGCAGCAGTAGATGAATTCAAATATTACAAATAAAATGTTAAAATATGTTCAATTACATTTGGAAGTTTGCATCAGGAAGAGGAGTGTCAGTTTCATATTATTCTCAACGAATATTTTATACTTCAAAAATTGCAATGTAAACCCTAAGCACGCTTTTTCCATTTTTCCAAAAACCTATGGTAAAAATTATACCAATTTAAACAACTTTGCACGAAAATTATTAAATTTAATTCCAAATTAGCGAATCTTTTCAATATCATCGAATTACAAAAAAAATTCTCTAATGAAGACGTGTCGCATCTTTCAGTAATGTTTTTAATAGCTTCAGTCCAATTCTATTTGATCCTCTACTTAAAAAAGAAAAACGAAATTGTTTATTAATATATAAATCGTCTAAATTTCTATTTCATATATCTTATATTATCTATATTCTTATATCTAAATTTCTAATAATCAGTTTCTTTCATTTAGATTGCTCTCTGAAATCACCGATTGCACCACGATCACCATGAAACCAGTAACATACATAGATAAATTCTGCTTACCTATAGAACGCATCTATTTTCTCTTTTTCCATCGCCCGAAATCATCAATTCAGATAAATTCATTGCTTCAGAGAATAAAAAGGGTTTCAAAAAAAAATGTTGACTTACTATAATATAATTAATTAATATATCTAAGAACATATGATGAAAAAGAATGAAATGTGTCGCCTGATGAGCACATAAACGCACTTCCTCACTCAAATCTCAGATTTCCTTGTATTTTGTAAAGAACATAAATTGTAAGAGGAACCTTTAAAAATTAATAAATCTTTTCAGTAACAATAATATTATGGGTATATAAACCCAAAAAATTCGATTTTTACTTCGAAATTTCTTTAGAGACAATTTTCGAAATTATTCGCGCTAACTGTCTTAGTCAAAGTTCTTTCCTACATATAAAAATTATTTGACATCAATATTGGTCTCTTCAAAACTAATTGCTGAATAAGTAAAGTTAACTAATAAATGAAAGTGTTTCCGAACTTAAATGCTTCGAATTAGAGCTTTTGGACCGAAAGTATTACCTAATTCAAACAGAATTTATTTAAATCATTAATTATAATTAAATGCAAAACGATCATGCTGTACCATGCGGACCATCAATCCTATTTCCAAATGCATATTTACCATACACCGTTACATCCTATATATAATATTTCCGCAATTTTACTAAAAAATTAAATTATTATTATTATTATTATTATTATTATCATCATCCCTTTTATTCTTTCCTGCAGATGTTAATACATTTCCATGAAAATATATGTACATACCTATTTTTTAAATAAATATTTTTATATTTATATAATATTATCATGTATTTAGACATATATTTTATATATATATACATACACATATGTGAACGATAATTCTATTCATTAATCTCAAAATCAACAATATTATATGATCTCAACTTTCTTATAATCTTGGCTGAAGTTTGCATTATTTTTAAGATTCCATTAACATATAATTCGGTAGTAGCACTCAGTGACTGAAGTAGAGTATTATTTCAGAGCACTGCGTGAAAAATGCCATTTTCACAACAAGTTCCTCGAATTTCAATTACTTGAAGAAAACATTGCATTTTAATCTAAAATTCATCAAAATTTTAATTTAATCCTCGAGGTTAAAATTAGTCGCATTTAGAGCACAGCTGATTTCAAAATATTTTACCGTCTGATATATTCCATATAACGATTGTAATTACCAGATATCATACACCAAAAAATATCATGAGAAACTGAATTCGAACACAAAGCTTTTTTTCAAAGAAATTTTGTAACCATTGGAAAAAAAAGTACTGGCTGGAGAAAATCGATAGGAAATGACCTATCAGTTTAATAAATCTTGAAAAGAAAGTTAGGGAAATTTTCGACAGTAATAAAAACAGAAATTCACAGTATTAATAATATGATGTGGATAAGTAAAAAAATATATCACAATTCCTTCATTCGATAAACAGGAATTACAGAAACTGATTGTGATGAAAAGTCAGGTTGTTGGATAAATTTTATAATTAACAATACCTTTTTATTTACATAGGCCACTCCTTCATTTACTTGTTCATTCAATACAGAATCAGCCATTGTGACATTAATTCGAACTGGTTCAGCTTTTGTACATATTTTTTTTTGTCTCTCATATAAGCTATCTCAAGCTAATAAATCTACCGATTTCAGCGCAATATGAAAGTAAGAACCGAAAATATTCGTAAAGGAAAAAAAATTAATTTAACAAGTCATTTTAATACCTTTGTGATATGTGTCATAAAATCATTCACGGAGTAGAAATTCAAACCATAAATGCAATTATCATGATATTATTTTGTAATTCAATATAATAAACTTATCTGAAAACTTCCTTCTTACTTAAAAATTGAAAATTTGATGAAAACGAGTTTTTAATTCATTTATTCATAAGTTATAAAATAATTTACTTACTTATATATTTATATAACTACATAACATAAATATAAATATATAACTTATATATTTATAATATATCATTTATATTATGTACATAGATATATATATATATATTGTCAAAAAATTGAATTATTATTATTTACTACTTCTGAAACTATTTCTTTTTTTGTGAATTACGGTTCTTATTTTCAATATAACATTATTAAAAAAACTTTTGCTTTATATAACTAAATTATAAAATAAACAATAGAAAAACAATGGAACTTTCTTGTCATCGACTTTTTCTTTTCATTGACAATACGAAATATCGTATTTATTTCAAAGCCGTCGTATAAAATTTGCGGCATGGTATTGTTAAAACAATTTCATTCAAATAAAAAAATTTTATGAAAAGAATGTTTCACATTTATGAGGCAGCTCAAAATTTACTCAAATAATTAGATATTTGGATGAAAAATGAAAAATTACCAGAATCGTATAAAATAAAAAAAAGTCAACTTAAATATGTTTTTCACATTCAAAAAAGTTACGTTCACGAAAAAAGATCTCAGTAGTTACTGATCGCGTAAGATGGAACAAAATACATTGGTAGTAAGCTCATTACTACCAAATATTAAAGTCAGGGTCAAAAACAACATTACTTTAACAATATAATCATGTTAAAATCTCACGTCATTTAAATATTTTTCGATAAAGTATTTTCAGGATAACAAGTTTATTTTAATAAATGGAAGGTACTTTCAACATGGATAACAATCCAGATTTTAATATTGAATATGGAACCCAAAGTAAATATTCCGAAATATAATCCAAGAAAATAGTTAAATTTTTCTAATTACTAATTTATACAGTCTTTGACTTTGTAGGAAATTGAACTTTAGCTATGATTAATTATTAAGCAGCACGGTTTAAAGAAAGTACACCATCAATTCTAGTGAAAAATTTCTTTTGAAAATTTAAAGTCGACACTTTGAAAAATTAAACTATTTCAATCAATTAAGAAAGGAGTGAAGAAGTAAAGTACAATTTATTACCAAATATACAGATATCGTGAAATAATCCTTAAAAGATAATTTATTGATTGAAATATCCAACATCTTTTCTTTTAATAAATGTCTCATGTGTAAAACCCATAAGTTAGTAGAAAATATAAATTTTATCTTAACAATTCGACCCATGTCGCAGTCAAAAATATTTCTGGAGTTAAAAATAGAAGTTTGATAATTTTTGGAAAAAATGACAAAAGTGAGCAATTTATTGTATTTCAAAATTATTAATATTAAAAAAAAAAGAGAGAAGTAATCTTTCAGACAAAAATGCTCCATGTTTATTAATAGCTTTTAGATTCACGTATTCATACATTAGATAAATATACCAAATATGTTTGAATAGTTACAATTAAAACTTTAAAAAAGCAGATTAAGTAAAATTCTTATTGGATAATTTCAGATAGAATTTATTACCCATTAAACAAAAATTATAAAGTTATATTGTTAATTCTTTCGTTAGCAATAAGCTTTTGAAGCTTCTCTTTATTTCGACGACAATATTGAGTAATCCTCCCTTCATTCAGACATCAAGACAAAGAAAAATTCAATGCGTGATAAATTGAACGATAGAATAACTTTAATTATATTTAACTGAATATTTTCAATCAGTGTTGCATTTCTGAGGATGAAACTATTACTTTAGTAATATATAAACAAAAGCAAAAAAAAATATATTCCAGTCATCAAGAAATGGTCCCAAGAATTCTTATACATCAATCGAAAAGGACATTTATTATTTAATAATATAAATTTTCTTTTAAAATCAAAAACGCCCCAACGTTCATTTCGATTCTACATTAATTTATCTAAAAAAAGTCGAAAAATATTGTTTCTACAAGTAAAAAAATTTTTATTAACGAACGGAGAATTTCAGCGCCAAGTTATAAACACAAAAATCAAATCTCGGATAAATCGAATAACTTTTGAGACCTAATTCTTACATTGCATTATTTTATATTTGAGAAATTAATTTGGAATGAAATTTGATACACAAAATCTATTTATATGACATTTAAAATTACGTCCTTTATACATGAAATAATATGTAAAAGTCATCTTTATTTAATATATATATGCATATTAGCAATTGAAAAGGCGATTCAAATAAAAATTTCATTCTCACATGAAACGATATCGATTATGAAAAATTCACTTACTTCTATAAATAAATTAAACGAACAGTAGAGAATGATAAAGTCAAATAAATTTTCCAATTTCAAGTCACTTCAAGTAAGTTCAAAGAGCTACAAACCTACTGAAATAGAACAAAATTCTTACTAACAGTCAATTCAATTACCATTACATTCTCGTTTGCTCATAATCCAATTAAAATGATAGAAATATGTTTCTTTGCAAAAATATTAAAAAATTAAATATTATTGCTTTTTTTATATATTTAACACCACTGACTTATATTTTAACAAGCCCATAATTACCAAAACTAAAAAAAATCCATATCACATTTTTTATAATTAAATAATCTCCCTGTATATATATAAAATATATATGAATATATAAATATAAAAATAAATATAATATATATATCCATTACAGTATTAAGGCTCGCTGTTTATTTATTATTCATAATATATAAATTATTGCCATTAATATTGTTGAATGAGTTAATAATCACTGCTAAAGAATATAATGTCGGCAGTTATATAATAACACTTAGAATGTATATGGCCAAATATAACAAATGGGCTGCGACACATGTAACATCTTATTTGGACAACTGTCCAATTAAATAATCGACTTCCATATACAGTTATGAAACAATTTATGTACATATTACATTTCCGTAAATTACTGTTCTTGTAATTCGATAAATGCTGTATGATTGATCTAAATACGAAATAAAAAATCCAATTTATTTAGTTTACCCAAAATAAGAACATCATCAAAGATACCTTTTGATGTTATTAAAAATATATTCTTTGATTCAAACTAATATCAACAGCTTCAGCAAAAACTAATGAATAATTATTATAAAACTTACTTCTTTAAATCTCATAAAAGGATATAGAGTAAATCATGAATAAAAAAAGGGAACAGAATTATGCGCAAAGAATTATGCAGAATTATAACTATGTTTAAAAATTAAAAAAAATCTGCATTATTAAGACTTAATGCATTAACATGATACAAATGGTGATATATATGATGTAACAAAAACCGGTAGCAGTGGACCTTTTTATTTAAAAAAAGATCAAAATTCTTTAAATATTTAAATAATAAATTTAATAATTGTGCATGTAATTGAAGGCAAAGATATTTCCCACGCTACAAGCAAATAATTCAAATCAGTGAAGAAATTTTTAATCAGCACTGGAACTTATTCCAAATGATTACTTTATATAATTTAAATATGATAATTAAAATATATTCATATAAATCAAATACAACCTATCAGATGTGACAAGTTTTAATAGATAAATTTCCGGGAATTTGCTCCAATATATGGAAGTATATGCAGTATAAAAATCAGAACCTAATAATGTGTTTTTTACAATATTTCTTACATAAATTTCTTTTTAACAATGCAATTTACAATTATTAGATAAACAATACCTATGTTTCCTAATTTTTGATAAGATTCTTAATTTATCTGTCTGAATATACTACCCACAAAAAAAAATATGTAAAAGTACTTAATTTATTTATATATGTACCATAATAATTAACTATCAACCATGTTCATTATAATATATCATCAGGCATATATTAAGTTACATTTTTAAACGTAAAACATTTTTGATAAGTCACATTTAATATATGTATTGAATAATTTTTATTCTATAGTGATTTAAAAGTTATGTTGGTTATAACTGAGATTTCCATTTTTTTGCAGTCAAAATGTTTTAATGTATCAAATTAAGACATTTTACTAAGAAAACATTTTACAAATCATTATCTATGTTTTATTCAGTATTCGTTTACAATTTAATGAATGTTTAAAGTCACACGTTAATGTCAGTATTTAATTAGAGCTGTTTTACTAAAATCACAAATAAATGATAATCAAAGTTCCGTCCAATACTCCTCATGAAATACTGTCTCTTCGTAAAATATTTAATTGAATTATATTTAAATAAAGAAAAAAATAAAATAGTTTAATTCAGTTCAGAAATTTTTCAAATGTATAAATTACATTTAAAATTAATGCTGCATCAATTAATGATAAATTAGATGATTGCAAAATGCAAATGTTCCAGAAATTCGGGCAAAGAGACGAAGATAATAAACTAGATCGTCAATCAATGTAAAATTCGCAATGTAAACAAGACCACGCCCTTTTCAAATTTCGTAAACTTAAATATATGCTAATAAAGTAAGGAAAGTATAGGGTTTAAAAAAATTGAAAGAAACATCTACGCTAGCATAATTCGAAATATGAAGATGGTATATAAGACTTTACACTATGTTCAATGGAAACATTTCATTAATCTAAATAAAACTTCAGTTAAAAATGAAAAAATTACAATATAATATATAACAGAATATTAAATTTTGGGTGTTAAGAAACTTGGTAAACATATAAAGAGTGCATTACATGTAACCATAAAGTAATGCATAGCGGTGTTTTTAATCACGTTAAATATCTTTCCCAACTCTTGCGAAAATAAAATTTTGATTTATGTTTCCAAAAACCATTACTATTATTTGTTTACCATCATGTATTCTTTTTTTTTTGGAGGCAGACAAAAGTGAAAAGCTTGATTTTAACTAATGGTCAGATACTAAAACCTAAAACTAATTAGATGGAGCAAATGTGGAAATCCACATTTATAAAATTCCCCACATCACCGTAATATTAAATTATTTCAAATTGGTTTTTATAAAAAAAAATATATTAGTATATTAAAATGCAAGAAAATAGTTCCAGTAGACAGAACGCAATACAGTGCAGAGCAATTTACAAGTTCTGCATAAAAATCTAGATTTCCAAACTTTTTTTTGCGTGAACAAAAAAAGTATGATATCCAAATAAAAGCAATGCCTATGCAAAAAGAGCAAAAACTTTTTCATTCGGCAAACCGTAATCGGTGTAAATGCTATAAAGTATGGAAAATATTTCCTCTGCTATATAAGACTCAAATTCGTATTTCCAAATGCTTTGGAGGAACGTGAAAATGCATAAATCATCATATTAGAATTTGCTACTTTTAATGAATTCGAGATGAACGTAAATGGTTCACTCGTTCAACCAATCTCTTATTTCTCTCAGCATGACAGAAATTGTAGAATAAAATGCTTAGGCAGGAAAATCTATAATATCATATTTGAAAAAATCATGTATCAAAAATGCCATAACAAGAAAATTTTTAAAATATACAAAACCCTCAACATGTTCCGGAAATGGATTTTTCCAAATTGTCCACAGATATATTAAATATATTGTATATTACCCGATGCTTTGCAAAATCTTTTTAATCAACAAAACACTGCTCAAAAGAATTTTAAAATATATAACTTGAAAATTGTATTAAAAATTAATTAGAATAACCTTTACAAGTCAAACACAAATTTAACAAAAGTATTATTATAATTAAGTGATTATATTATTATTATTATTATTATTATTATCATCATCATCATCTGTAGTGATAGGTAGTGTACACGCTAAAGAATATAAATTAATAACCAGAAAATCCGTTTTCAAACAACAACCAAATAGAAATAATTCTTCTGAGTATCATAATGTATAAATATATAATTTCAGCTATTTCGAAAGGCAAATATCTTAATGGTTTCAACATAACCATTCATTTTTTTTCTTGAGCTTAAAAATTATACATTTCAAATTCAAATATTAAAAACTAATTATTTAAAATATCCTGTTTTTTTCTAATAAGTGGAATCGGAATTTTCGATTATAATTAATATTATTTTGCTTATTTGCCTCTTCAGCATTGTTTCCAATTCTTTTCTCGGAAGATAAGCAAAAAACAATGCCTTAGAAATAGAATATTATAAAATATTTGACAAAGATATAATAGAGAATAGCAAAAAAATAATTTTTTAAATTTAATTTTGTTTTACTTCACTAATTAAAAATTTATATATCTTACCAAATTCTTCACCAGTTGGTATAATTTCATTAAAAAATTACTATTATTAATTTTTCGACATTAAAGCAAAAATCCTTCAGAAGCGCCTGCTCTTCGTTTAACCAACAGGCTATGATTTGCGTATACAACAGAAAACTTGAAAATCCATGACAAAAAAACTTGAAAAACCAAAAAAATTGTGCACAAAACATTAAAAACACTCTGAACCTTTTTCAAATATAAAATTTGTCCATCCAAAGAAATACTTTGAAAGTACCTCAATTATATCCACAGTACCATTAATTATATATTTTACCAATATATCAAAAGATTTATTTCATTTACCTCTAAGGGTCTAGAACAAATATTTTATGGTTGAGCACTTATTATAATACCATTTTTGCCGAATAAATATGCTAAAAATTTTAGAAAAAAATTATTTGCTTTCAAACATGAATATATGGAATTTTATTAAATTCTACTTTCTTATGATAAAATCATAAAAATTAGGAGATGAACAATAAAAAAAAAATACCTGCCATCAGTTTATCCCACAATCGTTCTATGGAAAGATTAAAATCCATTTTACACTCGAAATGCATAAATAAAGGGAAAAACCGTTTTTCAAACGGAAAATTAAAACCCATAAAGATATATAAAATTCGAGATGCATTAGAACTAAACATTACATCTACATTCAAGGATGTAGAACATTAATCCTACGTTTCAACTTTACACGTCACCACAGACGTAGAAGACAGAAAACTATCAAAACTTAAAGAAAATAATTTTTCTTTTTATACCTTCTTTATAAATGAGTAAAATAGAAAGAGCACATTTAATCTTTCAAAATTTAACAAAATCTATTGAAAAACAAATTAAATTAAAATTAATAATACCTCACCTGGATTTGTCTGCCAGCTTAGTCCGCCAATGAACATTTTCCTGAAATTAAAAAATAAATAAATAAACAAATATTTGGGAATGGCATTTTGTTGAAAAAGTTTTCGCTGCTGGCAAACTTTTAAGGGTAAATGACAAATTGTAAGATCACTCATTTTAAAGCTTAGAGTTAGCATTGAACTTATAAATAAAATAAAATAAAAAAGTGATTTATATTTTGAAATGGATTATCATGAGACCATGAGCCAAATCGAAATAAATTTTTTTAAAGCAAAGCTAAAATTTCAAAGTCAAAAAATTCCATATTTTAAACTTTTAATGTGTCAAAAACTAGGTCACCTTTTTTAATTGACAAATTATCCATAGTCATTTCATAAAAGCTACCAGTTTTACAATATTCATGAATTATTGATATCTTTCACACGGTGTCCATAATTGAATGGTTAACTTTCCATTCTGATAACCAACATAAATTAGTTTAGACAATGACAGCCTTATAGTCTCAACAAAGCAAAAAGAAATAAACAATAAAAAAGCTTCAAATGCCCAGATATATAATTATGTGTATATTTTGTTGAATGCACATTTAATAAATTTAATCCTTTAAATTAATTCCCATTTTATAAAATTAAAACAATAAATAAATCTTAATTTCAGCAAAAAAAAAATTAGCGACACTGTTTGTGTATTTGTTGATGTTTTATGTATGTATATAAATTGTACCAATTCCTACGATATAAAAATCCCAATTCCTACAAAATTAAGTTTTTTTAATTTTAAAATTAATGTCCAGTTAAAGAACATCATCAATCTATCTCAAATATGTAAAAATTTCAATGGGACAACCACAAATTACAATTAAACGACAGTTTCAAGAAATATGAATTCAGAGTCATCTATTTAGAACTTATAACTATAATCTTTTTATTTGTTTCCAGTAATTTCCATCAAACTTGATCAGCTCAACTTCGTTGAATTCCTGTTATCTTCGCAATTTCAAAAGAATATTTCGCCATTACTAATTAACAAATTTTTATAAAACTTAACATTTTCCAAATATTCTTCGGAAGTAACCGACCTCTAGTATTTAAATTACATTAATAAATACCTAAATGGTAATACTGAATACTCTGTTAAAAAAATTTACCATTCGACTATTCCAATCAATCTATTCGATAATAATTAACTTAAAAGAGTTAAACTGAAATAAAACGTTTATGCCCAGGAAAGCAAATTTCACTGTAAAAAATTTAAAACTGCGAATTATTAACGAATGTCTTAGTATATTTGAAAATGAACATTTAAGATAAATAAAAATATAATGCTAAAAATAATACTGTTTATGAATGATACTTCTTGTTTAAATAATTTACAGGAAAAGAATCGATTTTATAACATTAATTAATAAATCTTTCATTATTTATAACGAATCAATTCTATGTTTATTACAGGTTCTAATTAACGTTAAATATTTTTATTTTAACTAAAAAATTTTAAATAAATAAACCGTAATATTGCATAAAGTCGAACTGTTAAAATATGAATGTATTACGGGATCTCAGCTTTACATTTAAAAATCCTATTGACTTCTCAATTGAATATTCTTTCGAATGATGCACGAATTTGATCATTAATAAATTATAAAAATAGAATATAAAACATTAGATCTTAATTCTTTCATAAACTGTTTCTAATTTTAGTCCAATACATACGATAATTTTGAACTTGAGAATGACATCGAAATGAGGAGTTCAGAAATCTTGACTATATATTCCTTAAAATATGAAATAAATAATCAAAATACATGCCCCTGAGACGTGGTGTTATGCTCGACGGGAAATAAAGCAACTTTACTTTCATGAGCTTACAAAAAGTTATGTCTGTGAAATAAATGACTTAAACCTAAAAATATTGTTACTCGTTCGATGATTTACTTCGTGAAATAATACATCTGAGAAACGGTTATAAGGGTTTATATGCAATTTGCCAAAATTTTATAAGAAGCTACAGCAAAAAACTCAACCTTCAAAAGATATATAAAAAAACATGAAATACAAGATGCAGCAAAAAAATTTACCTGCCTCATAAAGTATATTAACCTGAAAAATAAGAAAAGTGAGGCAACTGCCTGGCTAGAGTAACAAAACAAAATGTTCAATGTTGCCATCTTTAAGGGTACGACAACATTTTAAAATTTACCCAAAAATCATAGAACCTTCTTATATCTACATTGGAACAGGAAGGATCTTTTTTCGATAAAATAACATTTTAATACCATAAAATACTTTCTCAATCTTATATAACAATTATCTACAACTAAAAATATGTTACAAAATTTACAACCTATAAACAAACTAAATATGAAAAGAAGGAGAATGTTATTTGTCCACATATTCTGCATAAGATAACTCTCACAAATTTCTCTATAAGATTTCAAATATTCATACACTATGAAAGAATGCTTTTATTAAAAACATTTTAAGCATTCCATAAAAAAACATACATCTACATTAACAAATTTTAATTCAAAAAACAAAAATATAACCATACAAAATTATTTATATCTAAATGATTTGAATAATTATAAATTAAGACTGTTATTTAAAAATAATAATTTCATTAATTTAATAATTTGAAACCTAACATAAAGATTTAATTTTCTATCTAATCTAATTTAAGAATAAAAATCTAGGTAAATAAATTTTTACATTACATAAAATAAAAGATCTAATTTAAGAAATTTAAAAAAAAAATCATACTCATTCAGTAATATAACATCATTTTCTTTTACAATTTCAGTCCCTTATTTTAAATAAAATTTTTTTTTTAGCGCACTTACATTATTATACACTTTCATTAAGCCTAAGAGCAATTAAATTAAATATTATCCATTAGATAGAGCGACAATGAATACAGCTATATTAAAATAGCTTAATGTTCGAATAACAGTCAGGATTAAACAAGGTGTGAATAAAATTCTTAATTTATAACAGTAGCCAGAAGAGTTTCATGTGATAATTTCCAAACGAATCCAAATTTAATAAATTATCAAAAAATCAGCGGTATGTGCGTACACATAAAAACAATGTAAAAACATATTTGACGCGGCATACATATGAATATACAAGCTAATTTAGTCACGATAATGAGGATTTAATTTAATTGTTATTTTTCTTTTTAAATTTTTAATATTGTATATTTAGTATTTATTAAAAGAAATTATTCCAAATTTAAGTTATATTAACATATATTTTACTATTGTAGCGTATGAAGAATAATGCTAAAAATATTTTCTTATATCATTTTAAGAGTTTTGAATAGAAATAATATTATTTACGAAACCAGTATTCAAAAGAAATTACTTTAAGATAGGATCACAAGAAAAAATATCTAAAAAAAATCCAACTTTTTAAAGTACTTGAAGCATAAAAAAATTATTTTTTTTCTGCGAATGACCTGCATTATATGAAAAAACGATATTTATATGAAATAAAGAAAAGGAAACTTAAAGAAAATTTAGTAATTTTTAAATTAAAAATTCAAGGAATTCCAAAAATTGATATCTCATTTTAAAATTTAAATTTAAGCATGTTCATTAGATCGGGATATTAAGAAATATTTATACATATATTGATATAAAGTCTAACATACTTGTATTACTTGATTTGATACCGGTCACATCGGCAAGCTTGCTCGTAAAATTAATATTTATATATCCTTTAAAATTTTAAATTTTATTTAAGATTTAAGACTTTAAAAATTTTATCTCTATAAAAATATTTAATTTTCATCAATAAAATGCCCAATTTGAGCGTTTTATATTTAAAATTAATTATATTTT
>JAOWBB010002796.1:0-39162 GCA_028565995.1 Ricinus marginatus | reverse complement strand
ATAATAATAATAATAATAATAATAATAATAATAATAATAATAATAATAATAATAATAATAATAATAATAATAATTTGTGCCATAATAAAATCAATTTAGCTAAATTATTAGAATTTTTACAAGATCTTATCTCACCTTATTCCATACTCTCTAGCTTTTGATATACATTCCATTCCACTCTCGTAAGTTTTGCAACCAATAGCAATTGTTCCAAATGTTATTAAATCGGGTAAAAGCCTATATTGTTTCAGAAGATCTAAACATTCCTGCATAAACAAAATTCAGTTATTCAGATATTTATCATATGAAGATAAAATCTTCGAATTTTTTCAGTGATTCATAGATTTTAATTTAATATTTATTAAATATTTAAATATATATTAATAAAATTAATAGGTAAAAATTATTTAAGGATCATTATAAAAGCATGAAAGAAACTCCACGAGCGGGAATTCGAAGCTTCAAAATATTAAAACATATTAAAATAAATATATGCCTATGATAAAATGATATGAAAGCATAAATTTTCAAGTTTAACTTAAAAATAAAAGTTGAAAAAAACTTCACATACAGATAAATATGGAAAATAAAAAAAATGCTTGGACAGATAATTTTATGTTTCGTAAAAACAAAAATTAATGTAGTTGCTTCATTTATACTTTTGTTCTAACAAGACTGTAGGTAAAGAGTTGCATTAATTTTTGCAAGTAGATATGAATAAAAAGATCTGCGTTCGAATGTACTTGTTTAATACCCAAAAACAAATAAATGACAGCTAGAATTTTTCACATACCCCAACTGATACCATTTCGGATCGAAGTATCTTTCTTTTTATCAAAATATTAAAAAATATCGTATCTAGTTTGACATTACACTTAAAAGCCTCTTTCATTAAACCCTGAAATTGCAAGAAAATACATATTGTAAATTATTGTAATTAATATTTATCAAAATATTAAGGCATGTATTTTTCCTTTATTGACTTTATTTCCTTATAAAGTTAAATATTTCGCACACCTTCTGTAAGACAAAGTGGAAAACACATTAAAGCTGGCATTAAAAAAATTTTCATTTTTCTCTTGAATGTTTATTTTTTTATTACTTAATGCATAATTTTTGTTTTCAAGTAAAAAAGAATTTACATAAATTAGATTCACTTTTAAGTGATTAATATATTAAAAGAATATCTCAAAAATGAAAAGATAGATACAAAATTCTTTTTTAAAGACTAAATGATTTCCCATTGTATTAATTAACAAGAAAAATTTGACTGATTGTACATTTATTGATTTTAAAGAGAAATATTATTTCATGTCTTGTCCTAGAGCTTGCAGTTCGGCACAGGACTTATTTGTTTTCCAGTAATTTTATACTTCTTCGTGTTGAGTGTCTGCTTTTAGTTTTTTCCTTAAAATCTTGATTCAAAAACCTTTAACATTAAGTGAGAGTGATTAGCGAGTAAACATGGGGATAAGTCATCAAGATGAACGATCATTGTCAAATTTTTCTACTGAACTTCTTAACAATTGATAATCTATTTTGTTGATATCATTGAGGAAATATATACGTATCTATATCAAATTACTTTCTTGAATACAGCGAAATTAGAGCACTGCTAGTTCGTGCCAGAACATAGATTTATTCATTGGCTATTTCATATGATTCATTCAAAGCTAATCTACCTCGACATCCCAACATTAAAATATTTTATCCAAAAATTGTAAAGAGGATCCATTTAGTAGTAATTCCCTCTTTTAGGTGAGGTCCCGGCGAACTAGAACCGACTTATAAATCAGGTGTTAATGAAAATGTCGGATTTCTGTGAGAACGAATCGCAGTTACGGTAATAATATATAAGAATTTTTTTTAAAAAACATAAATAAGTAGTAAATATGTAGGTAGTAAAATACTATTTATTAAGTTTAGTGAATAGATATTAAATAATATTTGAGTTACAAGTCTTGTTTAATAGAAACAAGGTTAGTGAAGTAAATATTTAACAGATGACAGTTTTAACTCGGCAAAAAACCAGAGTTAATTAGTAAAGGTAAAAATAAATGAGCAAGTATCCAATTCCTATTGTAAATTTAAATAAATTAAAAAAATATTACATGTCGAATCACAAAATGACTAAATATGAATATAATTTAATTAATCCTCTTAATTAAGTTAATCGAATGCTAAGTAAAAGCGTTTAAATAGCAAATTCGGATTACACCGACTCATATGAGCATTTCTATTTAGAAATGCATCATAGTAGGAAAATTATAAGTCTAACATATTTTTTTAAAGTAAAATTTTTCTCAGTAAAAAGAAGAATCTCATTTGCTGTCTTTATTTATTAATGTATAACTTATTTTAAAACTTTTACCTCTTCCGCTTCTTTGGTTGAAGGAATACATTCCAATATTAATGAAAATAATTTAGCATCAGGGTTAACTTTAAAATTATTAACTGTATTCAAAAATCCTTTTAATCCTCCAAGTAATAAAAACCTGTTTAAAGAAAATAATAATATTAACTGAAAAATTGATCAGCAATCAAAAATTTATGAATTAATTGTTGTTTATAAAATATGATTAAGTTTAATTTCGAGTATCAGTTAAAACAAAAAGAACAATAAATGGAACTGTTTATTTAATAGTAAAAACATGTTTATGACCCCAATGTAATCAAATAATTAAATATCTTTGAAATTTGTAATATAAGAAATGTGAATATGAATATAAGAAAAATGAATATGAAATATAAAAATGTATGAAATGTTAGAATAAAATAATAAGGTCTAATATGAAGTAACTATTAATTGTTTTTAAACTTTAAATAAAATTAATTCGATTTTAGTATAAAATATTTAGTTATGCGTATAATAAAGGGAAAGGAAATGAATAAAGAAATGCAATATAACAGACATCCTATTGATAACTTTTTTAATATGAACTGAAGATCTTAAAACACTGGCATTAAATCATAAGTTTTTACTGATATTTCATTCTTTTATTTCGATAAATATTTTTCCGTTATTTCAATTAATTTGATTTTTTGAAAATTGTATTATGTTTTGTAGGCTATTTTCGAGCTAATACAAAAGATAAAATAAATTATTTCAATTGAAATTCTACCATGATTCTATATTGAACTAATTATGGAAATATAAACTGCATAAAAAAACTTATAAAATGAAAAAATTGTTTTCTGTACAAGATTTAGTAATTTGACTGATATCCATTATATTAAATGAATATAACGAACATCTAAAGCTATGATTTCTCCAAATTTCTGAAAGTCTGATTGAAACAAGAATATCGGGCAAATACAAATATTTATTATCATCATAAAACATATACAACCATTTTATAGTGCCAGTTGCAATTTTATTAAGATTTGAAATTAACTTGTATTTGATAATGATTGAAAGTAAAAAAATGATGATATTTTGGAAAAAAATTAATATTTAGTTTCGATATTTTGATTATACATTTTTTTTGATCAAATAAAAAACTATATGTGAAAACCTAAAGTGAGAAGAGAAAGCAAGAGAGAACAATTTATCTAAATTATCATAATAATGTAAATACAATCATAACAGCAATAATGATACTAAATTCTGCAAGACTTTAAATGACCATAGTAATGTGGATTCAAGGAGGAGTCCACATCAGATAAAATCTTAATATTAATCATGAAAATCAAAAAAAAAAAAAGAATATTGAACAATATTGTTGGATAGGTTTAATCATCAAATAAAAAAAATATGAGGAAAACCAAAAGAAATCTTTTCATAATTAACATACTAGTGCACAAAAAAGTAATTTTAACAACAAAATTAGTCAAATTAAAGCAAGATTTATTTTCATGTTTACATAATTTTTCTATTTTCGAACAGGAAAATCTTTCTGATAATTAGCTTTAGTCAACATTTTTGTATTTAAACCGAAGATTTATTGAATCATTTGAAATATATTTTATATACTATTGTATATAATATATACTATATACTATAATTATTTTGAAATCATTTTTATATACTATATATTATTGTGAAAAATTTACAAACCGATTTTCAGCCGTTGAAAGATCATCAAATTTAATAACAGATTTTATTTCATGTTTAATATCTAGAAAATTTGACACTTTCATTTCCGTTGTTTTATTTTTTTCAGTTTTTCCAAAATGGTTTATTTGAGTTTCAGATTCATAATTTTCTTCATTATAATTTGCTGGAAGTTGTGGTTTTTTATCATGCTCTGCGCTCATAATTATATTCTCATTTTGTGGATAGATCTGCAAAATAATTACAAAAATTTAACAAAAATGCTTTGATTAAGTCTCGAATTAAATTTCGAAAAATTTCCGCATCTTTATAACAATTGTGATTTTGTGTGCAGACATAAGTTAAAAATATCTATATTATGTCAACCCATCTTAAAAGTTTCATTCGACTCTATTTGTCAAATATCATGAAGTAATAGAATTTCATTCAATTTAGATCTCAGTTTATCACATACATAATTTATTCAATTTTTATTTAAATGTACCGATAGAATTTGTTATATTTGTAAACACTAATGAGAGGTTCCAGATCATTGCGAAAAAATCTGTTTTACGATCTCCTTAGTTAAGCTATTTGCTAAGGAGTTTAAAAGAGTTGCAAAGAATGTAAAATCTTTGATAAGAATTAATTCTTTCACACTGATAAGGATTAAAAATTCTATTAAATTTTTCAAAACTGATGTGTGTTTAAATAAATGTTTGATGAAAAAATGAAGTTCATTAACAAAGGAGAGAATTAAGGATGTAAATTTTCCCCTTTTTGGGTAATGCCCACAAATGAAAAATAAATAAAGATATTTTGTATATATAATGGATCAATTCATTTTTTTTAAAACTTAAATTAATTTTAAATTCATGTGTCGTTACACATAAATGCATAAAAAAGCGTATGAATGACTACATTTTATTTCATAAAATAACAAAATGAGCATTCTATATTTAATTGTAATTTATTGTTAAATAGAACAAGTAAGAGTATATCAGCAATAATATGTTTTAATGTAAAAATAAACAGTAAATGTTACAGAATATAATGAATTAAAATATATTTCTTTTTTACTACTTAAAAGTGCGAAATCAAGGGAGTATGCTGATATTATATATTAGCCTATTTCATTTAACATATATTTTTTTTAATAGTTAAATTTCATTGAATGTTTTTACAATAATATTTTATATCTCATCATTGCTGAGAATTTTACAAAATATTAGTTATTTGACATAAATTAATTTTTATTAAATGAAGATTTTAATAAAAGGCATATTTAAGTAGTTTGTAATACAAATAAACATTTATACTTTATTAATACAAAATGAACATAAAATATTAAATCAAAATTGAAAAACTTATTAACAAAATTTCAATGCTACCTAGCTAAGCTAAAAACCTATCAAAACTATAACAGCTTTATAAAAAATTGGGATAATAATATGGAATTCTCAAGGATATATATATCTAATGATTATCTGAAAAGATAATGAATAATTTAATTAATTTCTTCTGACCTTTTTCTTCATTTTATTTTCTTCCATCATATTGTTCATCAGCATAACTAATAGTTTTGGATCACCCAAGCCACATTCCCTCACACATCTTAATAAAATGTAAAAAGTGTATTCATTAGGTTTTATATTATTCTGTATCATTTTATGCCAAACTAACAGGGCAAATCTGAGTCCAGAATTCTTATCTGATAAACAAGCATCAAATAAAAAATTGTAGGTTTTTCTTGAGACTTTGCCCTTAAGTTTTGTTGCTTCATCAAAAACTTTTAATGAAGTTGAAATATCACCATGTCTTCCAAAAGCTGCAAGAGACAATAAAAAGGGATTAAATACTATTGTATTCAATAATATAACTTCACTTATTTCTATTTGTCTAAATATTATACTATTACAAAATAATTATAGTTTTAAAAAATTTATTGCAAGCAATAAGTTCTCTCTTCTAATTAAAATGATTATTGATAAAATGAATGAAGTAAGGAGAAAAATAAACTACTTGAAATTAGTTTCTTTCTATATAAGACTCTGAATAAAAAATAATAAAAGATGAAATCAAATATCAAGCAAAAATATAGATTCAAACATACCTTTCAACATTGCATTATAATTTGAAATATTAATATTCTGTTCATTAGTTTTAAGATATTCCAAAATTTTATGTGCTATTTCCAATGCTACATCTGTCCTTGGACAATTGGCACTTGCATTAAATAATGAAGTATAAATTGCATTACACACATAATAACCCCTCCTTTTAAATTCATTATATAAATGAAATGCTTCTTTAACATTACCTAATCTACCATTATAACTAATCATAAGTTTGTATATATAAGCAGGTGCCTTAGTTCTTTCCTGAAGATCTTTTAAAACAGATTTTGCATTTTCATACTGAAAAACATCTAATAATGAATAAAGTTTAATCAATTCTCAATTTTTTTAAAGTTCTAATTTTAAAAATTATTTATTGGTTTTTACAGCAGAAATTAGAAAAGCCTTTTTTAAAAAAAATACTTTAATATAAAGTAATGAGTGGACTATTATAATTATTATTGTTAATATTTGAGAGAAGCATATTATAAATTAACTCCTTTTGTTTTAGATACTTATATTTTCATTTATGAATTCAAAAATGAGTATCATGAATTTTGGTCGAACCTAACCTCATTTAATTAATCTTTAAATTTAATTAATTACATCAAATTAACTAATTTACTCGAATTATATTTTTTACTAACCTTATGATTTTCAAGATGACTTTTGATAGCAGAAATAGAACTTTTGATGCTTGAAAATGTTTTTTGTTTATTTTTAATAACTTTCTTTACGTCTTCAGGATCTTCATTTTCATAAAAAGTTGAATCTGGTGCTCCGTAATTACCAAATAAGTCTTTATAACTTTCATGAGATTGAGTTAATACTTTAGAATGTTTTAAAATTTTGTTTTCTAAGAGAATATTCTTTTTACTGTACGGCTTTCTATTTAATAAATTTCCTTCAGTGAAACTACATACTTTATAAAAAATCCTGTGCATATTTCCAAACTAATTGAAAATTCAATTTCATTCACGATTTGAATTTATCTTTATACTAACTACTAAATTCTATAATCTACAGTAGTTTTACATAAATTTAAAATAAAAATTATTACACTAAAGCATATTCAAGATAAAATTATAAGGTTCTCGTGACTTTTTCTTATTCATTAGTCAAGTTAAATTAAAAATTTAATACAGAATATATTATTTTTTTAAATTTTAATTGTAAGTTAACAAGATGATATCTGGCGGAAATTTCGGAAACTAACCATGGCTTAAATTCCAAACTATTTTGATGTTCTTTGTAATGTTTTTCGAATGTTGTCCAAAAAATTCAATATTTTTTCTTGCTGGTATTTTTCCTTGTGAAGATAATTAATCATCAAAAGTAAAAAAAAAATTTTCTTTTAAATCGATTATAATTTGGTATTATAATTGGAATTAACCCAATTCTTAATTATTCAAATCTTAAAAGAAAAATCTTTACAATGAAAGTAAAGAGATGAAAATAGAAAAAATATTAAAATATTTTGAAAAGTTGAACACTTATCAGAATAATAACGCCAGTTAGAATAACAATAACCACAAATCAAAAATATCTGATTGTTCTTTCTCCATATATATTTTATGTCATAGTAAGAAATTGTTCTTTCAGGTATATTTATAAGATTCTTAAAATATTTACACAGATATTTATTTTGGTTAATTAAATCTGTTTTTGTCTGCAGTCGTGTAACAACTAAGATGAATCTTGTTTAATTAATGCATTGAATGCGAAAATAAATTACATAATCGTTTAATATTTTCTGAGCACGCCAAAACTTTGGATATTAAAATTGAAGGAATTATTGCCTCTGCAAAAAACTATTGCTGTTCAGTCATAATATTCTTTTATTTTTCATAAGATTTTTTGAAATTTCTTACTGTGTTTCTGATTTTATTCCTGTCGTGTGAACATATTGGGTTTCTTCTCTCATATTATTATCGATTGGTAAATCGACTTCTACTTTTCAGGACTATACGGAATGCTTTCGATTACTTGGTCTTTTTTAATGGTGTTGGTAATTCGAAGAATAATTTCAGTAAAACGATCAAAATCCTTTTAAAATATATATATTAAATAATAGATCTGCATTTTACATTATGAGGCGGTAGTCATTAGTCGCTATTTGCTATATTGTTAATCAAATTCATCTAAAAAAAAATTTGTTCAAAACGTGAAACCTTGGCCATTTAATGTTTACTATTTTCTTTAATTAGCATTTTCATTACTTTGAACTATCTTTTGTAGCCTAATTCACAATGTAAGCATCAGTCGTTTATTTTATCTTTATTTCTTTTCCACACAGTGAACAATGTCATATTAAAAGACAGTAATTACTCTTTAAAAAATGAAATGAAAACCCAGTGTGATGTTTAATGCAATACATGTAGTATGACGTCATTAGAACCTTAAATTGTGTCTGTACTTTAGTTAGGCAATAGTGTTCCTTGATGTCTGGTTGCCTTTTGATTTTTTTATTTCCTGCGCCTATTCACAAGTGCTTTAGCTCAAAATATATTTGATTAACTTAATGTTTTTTAAATGTTAAATAATGTTTTATTGGGAGTGGCCAGAAAATTTATCAATTTTTTTAGAAAACCTTTGCCTTTACCATGTTTGTTTGGATTTATTCTCGTTGTTTATGGTTGCATTTACTTGGTGGTATTGCAAGTCAGTTAATATTAATTCTGAAAATCAGGCGCAAGAAAATCAATTGGTAAACAAATATTTTAGAAAAAAAATCTTACTGAGATCTCTAAAAATATTAAAAAAATATCTGGTTGGAAGTTTAAAAGAAGTCAAGATTTTAATTAAATTCATTAATTTTTAATTCTAAATATGTTTATTGGATTATTTAAAAATTGTTCAGAAATTATCTTTAGAATGCTACTCGGTAACTTTTTATTTTGAGAAAATTTATCCTAGTTTTAAAATATTAATGATATCTGATTTAATTAAATTTATTTGAGGAAGAAATTGTAATGCAAGGAAATTTCGGATATATAGCATTTAATAAGGGCAGTGAAATGTGCAAATATATTTATATTTATTGATTTTTGAGAGGCAGTTTTCTCGTGTAATTATATACTTAATTAAAAAAAAGTTATTTTTTTATTATTAAAAGAGAAGAAATAAATTATTATGGATTTTTAATCTAAAATACCAGTTAAAACAAAATGCAGAAAGTGAAAAAAGAATAACATAACCAACTATAGAATCATGAAGTCAAACAAAGAATCTTTAAATTCTAATTAAGCTCTTCTATTTTTTTTATAACTTGGTGCCATTTGTATATTAAATGTGGAATAATTTTATAATTAAACTGCTTGCAGAACAAAAATCAATCTATTAGGACAAATTTTCAAGAATCAGAACAAATCAAATTTGTAAAAAATGACAAAATGAAAAATGGATGTGATGCATTACATCAATTTGACAGTAATGTGTTGAATAATTTCAAATTTATGAAGCAAAAAGCTCTGGTCAATGAATTAAAATCAAAACTTACAGAAGATGAATTAGAAGAAGAAAGAAAGTAGGATATAATCTTTCTAGTTTAACAAAGCAAAAGGTAAATATGGAAAAATTAATATATATATTTTTTCAGAACAGAGAAGATGCAACTAGAAAGAATATTTCAACTACTTCAACTAGAAAAGGATAAATTTCAAATGTCTTCCATGGATCAACTTGAGGAACAACTGCATCTGTATATTCACTAAAATAAAATACAGCAATATCTGCAATATGTGAATTTTATGTTAATGTTTTGTCTTTCAAATAAATTTAACATGCTTAATATAATAACAGTTACTTTTTGTTAAAATAAAAATAAAAAAATTGATATTTAAAAAATTTGAATACAGAGGGAGATCAAGATTTGAAACATTATCTTCTTGTATTGGGAGAATATAAAATAATGAGAATTATCAAAATTTATGTCTGACATCTTAGACTAAGAATTCATCAAAAGCAAAATAATCATAAATAAATTCAGTATTTTTAGATGATCCAAAAATTTTAAACTAAGATGTCTGTAAAATAAAAATTTAATTTTTTTATTCATGAACCCTAAGTTATGAATTCAGTTGAATAAAAATTATGAAATATTGTGTTTAGATATCATTTTTTTAATATTTTTCAATCTTTATTCAGATTCCATTCTTGAGATTTAAATACATTAAAAATCCATAATAATTTAATTAAATTTAAATACAACATTCACAAGCTAAATTTTGAGTTGCTCATCTAATTAAGATTAAAAAGTGAGGCAAATTTAAACTGCTTCTTTTTGATGCACACATTGTGATATGAATATGAATGTACTATATTAAGGTCTAATTCTTTTAATTTTTGATTATTTAAACCTGTAAAATTTACAATTAAGGCTTCAAATTTAAGATTTTAAAAAAATATTTATAAAACTAAATGGACACATTATTGTATGAGAAAAAATATTTGAATCATTATATGCATGGATTATAATTTAATTGTATAAAGAACAAAGTACTTGACGAGGAGTTTTCTCCGGGAGAGAATAGAGATATTTTAAAAGAATATAAAAACAGATAAAAATGACTTGTGTAATTGTTTAATTTATTAGTATATATTTATTTATTGTAAAAATTTCTAGTCATGTTCATAAGTTCAAATTCACCTCTCTTAGATTCTCTAAAATCCTGGCGTCAATTTCATTTTTTTATTTACAAACTGTTTAAAAATTTATTCTAAGCAATTTTATACTTTTTAAAAGAAAATCTCTTTTTTTAAATTCATAGAAAAAAGATGATTTCGCGAGGGCATACCAAGAATCAATTTGTTTCAAGTGCAATTTTTTAGGCTTTTTATATATTTGTTGAAAGACTGAAAAATGCTTTTCTAAGTTTATAGAAAAATTTTTGAACTAAAAATAATGATGACAATAAAATGTATTCTACCATCCATGTCAGGTTTTAAACTACCTATTTAACATATTTTAGAATATCTTGGACTGCGCCAAAATATGTTTAATCTTTTCCTTTTTTTTTTTAAATCGTTAAATCGAATTTCAAAGTTTTTATATCTATAGAATTAAGAAAATTAGTGTATACATTCTTGAAAATATTGATGCAAAAAGCTTCGACCTAATTTCTGAACTTCTTCAATTACGTTAAAAATTTCGATACTATTGTTTACTATTGTTTACTATTATTTTTAAACCATTGACCTAGCGATATTTTTCTCGTAAATATTATTAATAAATTATATTAAAAATTTTTATGAATTTTATATAATTCATAAAAATTATCATATTTGTAGTCCTATCAATTTATATAAAAAAATTTCATATTTGTAGTCCAGAAAAGCATTTTTATGCCTCAGTCATGTTTTTACTCATTTACAACGTTTGTTGTAATGTTGTTAACTTTTGATAAAAATTTTTTAATTCGCTTTAAAAACACTTTTATAGATGTTTGCAAAACAAGTTCATCATTAAAAAAAGTTACTTTCTCTATTCAAATATCCATTGTTTATTATTAAAAGTTCTCACTTTTTTAATTTCCCAGTTTATGTATCATGAAGATATAAGACAAAAAGGAATTTTTCTTCTTCAGTATTAGCCTTTTCAACAAGAATAGCTTTCTTTTCATTTGATTTCTTACTTAAATACCGAAGCAACGGTTTTTAACGTTTTCCTGAATTCAATAAACGTTTTCGGAAAATTCAGCTATTACATACTAATATTTATTATATAAATTAATTCCATTTTGTTTTGTTCAGCTTGTATAACAAATTGTGTGGTCTCCTATAATTCAAAGCTGGCAATATATAAATTGCCTTCAAAAGAAGTTATACCATAGAATAGAGATCAATATAAATTAATTAGCCGATCACTGTTATTAGCTTTATTGACCATTGAAAAAGGCTAATGACAAGTTAGAAGCGATAATCATTCAAGACTATTTTAAGTTCATATCAGTTAAGTAAAATATCAATATTTACGTAAAAAGGATTAAATTAAAGAATAAAATTGCGAAAGTATTCTGAAATTAATATTAAGGTTATGAGAAAAAAAATTGTTAAATATTATGAAACCCAAAAACTCGCTAGGCTATACGAAAGTCAATGTTTGGGAAATAAAAAAATTCGTATTCTTATCTTCCAACAAATGTTTTAACTTCACATCTATTCAGGGCAGCTAAATCAGAAAATTATTATTCATAAAGCATTATTGAATGAGAAATTAAATATTTCGCAACTTGCATTTTGCCGTTAAATCACAAATTCATTTTTTCTTTTTTTGCTCTTTAATGGGGACTTTCGACTCGCATAACAATTACCGGTAATATTATGCTTCGCCCTTGATACTTAAATGATTTCTTCCTTACTATCCTTTAAATTAAAGTGTAATAATATAATGTTCAAAGTTTCACAAAGCTATAAGAAAAAATTGTATCTTTATATTTTCTTTTCAACAATCACAAATGAAACGATATTAAATTTAAAATTTTGCATTCCACATGTCCAGTAAAATATAAATGGTTGCCAAAATTCTGCACCAAATTTTTTTTGCTTGCATCAAACTTAATTTCGTTCAACGGCTCCGAGACTGCTACTTCTGCAAATGTTTCAGAATTCTAAATTACGAGGCAGACAATGTCATGTTGGAAATCGATTTACATTGGTATTACTAATTGGGAAGTATTTTTAAAAATTTTCTTTAATATTACATTAACGCAACTAATTGAAGTTAATTTCACAACCTGCAAAATGGTCATGCCTTGATATATATTTTTTTAATTGCTCACTTCTACTGTGAATGCTTCAAGAATGTCTAGCAAGTCCATCGACAGCAAATTAATTTGCGATAACTTTGCAACTTTGCCCACCTGTACAATCTTATTGTCACTTCTCATGCTTTTTTAATAATTTTTTTTTATGGTTATACCATTTATAATTGGCGGTTTTGCTAACTAACTTCAATTATACTTGTTGCTCCTGATACATTAATAAATTATATAATTTATAAAATAATATAATAATAAATATATAAATAACATGAGATTTCAGCTTTTGTCTCCATCTCTTCTTTTTCTTGCAATGAGAAATTTTTAACTTTCTTATAGTAAAATTTTGAACGATAATTTTAAGAGCATATTTTTTCATTTCATTAGCTGACGATATGGTAGTTGCTTCTAACATAGGCAAGACTTACTTTATGCTAATAGTCATTTCCAAATTTTGTTTATAAATTGCATTCATTCGATTATTTGGAAACCGTAAAAATAAGCCGCTTAAAATAAGTAAAAGGATCTTCCGGTGACATATTAATTATCTCCGTAATAAAACGAAGCAAAGAATCAGACTGATGAGAGGGAACAATTTCACTTATTTGTATATTAACAGTTTTATTCAAAGGCATGAATGATCTAAACATGTCTTGAAAATAACTGCATCAAGGTGCAAAATAGCTTTTATACGCTGATATTTGACTATCCTCTAATTTCAATATTATATTACAGAAATCTTTACCTTTGTTTTTTAAATAGACCTTCGTATCTTCTTCCAAGCTTAACCCCGTAGTATCCACATTTGCTTCCAATGATTTTGCCTGGGACCTTGCCTAATTAACTTCTTCTATCAATTCTTCTTCTAATAATATCAACTATGAGTTCTTTTTCAATAATTCAAATTCCTCAGTTAATTGTATTTGAGTAAAACTTGGTTGTCTAATAATAAAATTCAAACAATATTCTTTAATAAGAAATAATTCTAAATTTGAAGCATAATGTAAGGCTGATTGAACATTTTTATGAGTGATATTCAAATACTGAATGCACATTTGTTTTAAGCTTTCCATGTCAAATTGACAAACTAAATGATATAAATTCATAATTAGTAATATAATTCTGCCTGGGACAGAATCTTCATTTTCTTCTGTGAATTCAATTTTATCTATGTAAATATAATAACAAACCAGATCAAATGCCTCAGATACAGCTTTGGTTAATTTTATTTGAATAAGAGATATATTATTAGTAGGTATTTTTTTGTTCTAAATAACAATTCAAAATATTTATCTTTGGCTTCCTTTTTTTAATCTAGTTTCAGTTGTCAAATATTGCAATCTAGCAGTAATTGTAGCTGATGAGCTTCTACTTTGTATCTTCTTCACCTAATAAAAATTCTATATCACAAAATTTTTTACTTTCTAAGAGAATTGCCAAAATCATAATGAAGTGTACACTTTGAATAAGATGACAGTTGAAATTGGTACATCTGTTCATTCATTAAATTGTAGCAATTGGCTCCACCAAACATATGTATTGCATCATCAATAAGTACAACAGTATGAAACATTCTTCCAGTTGGAATTTCACTACCATTTAATATAATGGACCAATCCTCAGCAGCCTTATTGAAAACAAATAAGTGTCTATCAAAAGCTACCACAGAATGTACAAATCATCTATCATGGGGAGATAGAGGTCTGGTTAAAACATGCTCCAATGAGATTCTAGTCCATGTCAAATCATTAAGTCGAAATTGAAATAAATTGTAGGTCATTTTTCCATAACTCTCACAAAAAAAGCTCAGAATCAAGGGCAACGGCTACAAACAAATTAAAAAATTTGGGCGGTCGTTCACCTGCTTGAGGGACTTCGCACCATACCTTTGAATCACCAGACAGCGAAAGAGTCCACATATCATCTAATTTCGAGCTACCACTGTATGCGGCAAAACCCATAACTTTCCCCCGTGAACCGCCCAACAAGCAACTGATGTTATACTCGGAAATCTCAATTTAATTCATTCCCCAATAATAAATCTGTATTCATATAAGTCATTACTTGTCACATTAAAATTAAAAACGAATGTCGTCCCGCAGACACCAAAAGCGTATGTAGAATAACTGCCGAGTGATGTCATCGAGGAGCAGGGAGTACTCCTCTGCAGAATATTGTTTCAACAACTTTCCTGAACATCGAATCTCAATAAGAGAATTAACATAGTTTTTCTATTATCGCCACCAAATGCTTAAATAGTTTCTTTATATGCTATAATAGAGTATTTTCTTCTTGTTAATTCTCTAAATTTTTCAGGTTTAGATAAATTTTTTCCAAGCATGAAACATTTTGAAGGATATGAAGTCAACAATCAAGATTTACGGATGTTTCGGTCGAAAATGATTTGGATTGTTATAAGCTAAAACCATTGCTATTTTTTTCCTTCACTCGCTGAAACCAGAAACATTATAATCAACGAAAAATAAAATAATCAAATTTTAAAATTAATAACAAAGTGTCTCTTAAGCAAGGTTGCCAATTCTACGCGGCAATTTTAAATATTATTGATACGACAGAATTTTCTTTGTACTTATTTACCATAATTTTCAGATTTAATAATCGTATGAATGGAAAATGATCTCCCTCCTTTCCAAATGATGTTCAAATGCAAACATCTACAGTTTTTGATATTAATTTTTCCTTTTTTTACCTTCTTATTTTTTTCCCCTCCTTCAATCGTTCAATGTCATTCCGTCTTTTCTTTTTCCATGTCAGCATCCGAGACATTTACCAAACAGTTCTCCTCCGTCGACGTGATTTCAGAAATCCATAATGTTTACTCAAATAATACATTTAAGTTTTTGATTCGTTATGATTAATAAATTTATTTAGAATAAAAAACAACTTTGCGAGATGCCCACATTTGGAATCAATGAATGTTTACCACAAAAAATGAAAATGTAGTCGACAAAATTGGCACAGTGGCAGGCATTCCGTTATTTTTCATAAAGAGACATAAGGAATAATTAAGCTGGAGTATTTAAATGGCGGTGATTATAGGATTTGCGATTTGACATTATTTATTCATATTTTTGTAACTCTACAAATACAACTCTACAAATACATCTACAATAATAAACTCAGTACTTTATGTGAAGCGAAATTTGTCTTTTATTTAAGATGTTTGCAATAAAAATGGCTGTATAGAGACTTCGAGTACAGATTTCACAGGTTTAGAGCAAGTACTGCGGAAAAAAAATTCTGGTTTTTAGCTTTAACGCCAGTTGTGTGTCTGTGATTGCATCAATTTTACATTTTTATACAGATGCTGTTTATCAGTGCGCCAATATTGATGACGGTCTTACTTCTTTTCCCAAAATCGAAAAACTTATTTTGAAGGCATCTCAAGAGGTTAGAGAAGTTTTAAGTTTAAAAACATTGAAGCAAAAAAGTATAGACATCCTTAAAGCATAATGCAGAAAGGTAAAGGGAAAAAAACTCGACTTGTTTGAAGGAGAGCATTTCGAGATAAGCAATCGAACATGCTCAGAAATGCTGATTGTTTGGGTCGATAAAGTAGAATTTTATTTTTACTTAAGTTTTTCCGGTGACGGAAAATAATAGGAGTAATGAGGGAAAAACTATGAAATGGCAAAATAAATTTTGAAAAAGTCATCCTTTGAAGAAATTAAAAAAGGAAGATATGAAATCGGTGAGTAGCTTTCCACTTTTAAGCAAGCCCCGCGTTAAATCACGGATTTTATATTTAAAATCGATAATACAAAGGACATCAAGAATTTCCTAAGCACCATTGCATCTGCATTAGAATTCAATTTCACGCAGGACATTATTTTAGCCAGTTTCGGTACAAATCTATGAAAAAATGACCAGCACTTTTATATCCGATCGAGATTTCCACCTAGTTATTTATGAAGGAAAACACTGAGACATTGATCCTTTTTCTGATGCCCAGTCGGCTTGAGCGACTTTAAAATCACTGTTTTTACCATTTTTACCAAAAATTTGCCAGGAAGGTCGGAGATCCGGCAGTACCTATAAGCACTATCCGGGGATCGTAATCTCGAGCTCGAGATCATTCATTTCCCATGTTTCGTGAATTCAGTTCTTGTTTTATTTGAGTCACTACCAACCTTCATTTTTTTCATAAACATGTAACAGAAAATGCATAGTTTCATTTTTCAGTGGTTTAAACCGAAATAATGAAACAAGATTAGTGAGAGCCTAAAAATTACGAGGGAATTGTTTGGGTTGCATCAAATTGATGGTAAAATTTCATACAGCACTATCATATTATCTTAATACTTAACAATCATTCTCATAATTCTATTTCCTTCACCACTGAATATAACTGAAATGCCGCTACGGAATCAGTAAGCTTTTACTGTATCTATTACAAAGGTAGAAATGTTACAATCTAAAAGATTATTTTATTTGTTTTGCGAATTATTCCGAACTAAAGATAGAAAAAATAAATAAAAATTTCTTGGCACACGTCTGTAAATTTCTTCTTTAACAATGTTGTTATAAGATGTGAAAACACAATTTTATTGAATAGAATTTTTATCGGTGTTATTTAATGTGACACAAGATCGGGTGAAGCTGCAAAAAATGAATCTGAAACGAGCGTTCACCGAGATCTTCCTTTCAGAGAGAATGGACGAAAACCTAAGCCGCGGATACATTCAGCTGGGGAAGAACAGGGCGTCCCTCGACTTGAGGTTCACCAACGGATTCAGCCACCTGTCGCCCCCCGTCGACAAATGCAACGGCGTTTACTTCGCCCTTCTCCTGGCCGGGATTGGCTTCCTCCTGCCCTACAACAGGTTAGGCGGACTTTAGCTAAGGGGTTGACGGGCGAATCGATTCTTCGGACTCTTGTGATCCCCCAGGGATTCTGTATCGTTGCAGTTTCACGATTGCCGTGGACTACTTCCAAACTCGTTATCCCGGCACGACCATCGTTTTCGACATATCCTTGGTCTACATTGTTATGGCTTTTTTTGCCGTATTGGGAAATAATATATTGGTTGAGACACTCGACTTGAACACTAGAATAACTTTCGGTAAGATGAAGCTCTGGGCTTGCAGCAGCCACGAATCCTTGGATCCGTTTTATTCCGATTCTTTACACTTTTACAGGTTACTTGTTATCTTTCGCGACGCTCGTTTTCGTTACTTTTGGAGAATTATGGTGGGAAATATTTGGACCTAATATTTTGTATACGATGACTCTCATCGCGGTGGCAGTCGTGGCTCTCGGGTGCACAGGTGGGCTTAATCCCATACATTTGCCATCTTAATCGTAAACTTCCGAATCATATTTCTAACAGAACCTAAATATTTTAGAATTTACAAAATAGGAACCAAATTATTTTTACATCGACTGATGTCAGAGTTGATTTCTTGTTGCAGTTCAACAATCTAGCTTCTACGGCTACACGAGCATGTTGCCCAGCAGATACACCCAAGCCGTTATGACCGGGGAAAGTAAGTATTTCGGCTGATGCATTGTTCTGGGCGATCTGACTCTAGGAATGACGATAAAATTTTTTTCTAGCTGAGACTCGTACTCGTTTAAGCGAAAATTATTTTCACTTCTTCTTTAAAGTAAGAACGCTGCCTAAACATCTCTCGTTTATATCGCAATTATTAACATTTCCGTTTCTTAATTGGAATTTTTAGTTGCATGCAAGGTGTGAAAGCGGAAAAGTCCATTCGAACAAAAGCCAACAGTTTCTGATTGAATGGACTGACGACAGTAAATGTTTACTATTGAACAGGTGCTGCTGGTCTCCTGGTTTCTATGAACCGCATAATCACCAAGAGCCTCTTGGAAGATGCAAGATTTAATACCATGATTTTCTTCGTACTTTCAATATTCATGATTGCCATATGCTTTGGTTTGCATCAATTCGTGAACAAAACTGACTTCGTGCAGTTTTACGTGTCGCTATGTAAAGAATCGAATAAAATAACTCTGGAACCGAAGGAAGAAATTGGACTGGTAAGCTGTTTTCGATATGTGCCACTTGCACCTCGAACATGAAAAAAAGTCTAATGCAAGTTTTTTTACATTGACTGATAGATGGATCCTACCGAGCAGAACGAAGTGCCCAAGAGTCGGTGCCGCTCCGTGAAGCTGAACTGTTCCAGGGGAATAGCTTCGGACTCTGGTGGAGGGCAATACTCATCGCTGAGCTTCGCCAATCCCGCGTATGAGCCCCAGTGCTCGGGCATTCAGCCGTCCTACAAGGTGGAAGACATGGTCTGGCAGATTGAGGGAGGCAGAGCGAGATCGAAGGGTCGATGGAAAGGGTTTAAGAGTAAAACTTCCTAACCAAATTAAAATTTGAAAAAATAATTATATCACGATAATTATTAATTCTTTGGTTTAAGGAGGTCTTGTGGCTCGCTGGGAAGTGGCGAAGTGTATCTGGCCCTATGCATTGACCATTGCGCTGGCTTATTTTGTAACCCTTTGCTTGTACCCCGGAATCGAATCCGAAATAACAAGCTGCAAATTTAAAAGTTGGATGCCCGTCATTATTATGGCAATTTTTAATGCTTCAGACTTGGCAGGCAAGGTACGAATTTTTTATTTATTTAGGGATTTCCTCATTCGTTATTGAATGGAGAAAGAAGGAAATATATTATAAACGCGGGAAATTTTTGTAACAAAATTTTTATCTGAATGTGCCTTAACATTCGAAAAAACCGGCACTGAGCAATCTTTTCTTGCTGAACGTGTCAATTTTGGCTCGAACCGCTTGAATATTTCATTGAGTCGTCAATGTTGCTGTTTTCGATCAGCAGATTGATTTCATCCGAGGAAAAGACTTGCCCAACCAGATGGGTCCAACTTGTCCAATTTTTTTAATATGCGCACCACTTTTTCTCCGCCGCCATCGATAATGAAGCATTTTATTTTCCTTTTGCGCTCAATAATCGAAATTCTATCAACCGTACAGTTATCATAAAATTTTTTCGTCTTTTAAACTCAGAAGGCAACTTATTTTTTTACTTTGTGATGTATTAGATATACGAAATTATTATTTTCAGGTGCTGGCGTCTGTGTTATACGATTGGTCGAGAACCAACATGTTAATTTTTGCGGGATGTCGAATATTTTTAGTCCCACTCATCCTATTATGTGCAACACCTCGCAGAAGACCTTACATTCCAGATGAAGGTTACCCCATGTTATTCTCCCTGATCCTGGGATTAACAAATGGTCTGATTGGTAGCATACCAATGATTCAAGCTCCAAGTAAAGTTTCCGAAGAGAACAGGGAATTAACAGGTAAAGTGATGAATTATATAAAAATTTCTATATTGAAAGATTGTATGTTTTTATTTTCTTTTGCGATTGTTCTTTACTATTTCTTACAAGAAGAAGAGCTTAAGTTAGCGTATTATGCAAGATTTCTCCCAGTGAATAGTGCATGGTGCCGACTAATTTTTCCACTTCTGATACCACCAAACTTCCAAACTTTCAAAAATCATTTTTCATAATTAAACAAATTTCATAAAATTCTAAAATATATTTCATCGTATTTCAGATATTCAAGTTTTTAAAGAACGATTTCAGGCAGAAAAAAACTAATATGAGAATTTCTTTAAAATTTTCTCATTTAAAGAAATTTTAATTTTGCATATATTATGAATTATTATGAGAGACGGCCTGGGTGAATGATGGTTTCGAATGTTGATATAAATATAAAAATGTTCATTTATACAAAGCAAAAAATGATAAATTTTGTGATGGAACGGCAAAACAAAATGACAATTAAAAATTATTACAGGAAACATCATGACCCTTTCTTATAACATAGGGCTAACCGGAGGTTCTATAGTTGCATATGCCTTACATGCATTGCTTGGGGAAAAAGTCAATGATACGTGCTCCAAACATCCATCGTGGGGATTCGAAGAAGCAACCCAAATCACTTTTTCAACATTTCGAACTCCAGGTAGTATATCACATTTGACAAGTACATCTGCAATTCCATTAACAAGTAAAAATTTCGACACTGGATATAATACAACCATGTTGATAATGAATCCAACTATTAGTAGTTTTCTTAATTTTACGTTAAACAACGGAACAATACAAACTGTGAATTAACAATTTTTGATGAAATTATATCAAATCCTACACTGATAAAAAAAGTAAATGATAATGGAATATTGACGTATACAAATATCTTTTCCACACAAATGTAACATCATCAATCAATATTTATAGTTTAAATATATTATTGAAAATAAATTTTGTAAAGTAATTATATTCGTTGCATATTTCAATTACTTTTATTTTCAATCCAAAATTATTTCGATTTAATTTCCTACAATTTGATTTTAATCTTGATCTTTTATTAAATACAACATAATTTACGTTAAATATAAAATAATTACAAATTATTATTGTTTCTAAATAGTAAATAAAATAAATTGTAACCATAATAGAAGATGATCCCTAACTGTCTTTTGATTATAAAATTGTTTTTATTACTAATTCTATTTTATCAAGAACTCAAGTTAATTCGAAAATTTAAAAAAATTTTCCCATTAAAAATTCAATGATAAAATAACATAAAGATAGTAAAAATTTCGAAGAATCAGGTTTTGTTTTTTTAAATTAATCATTAATTACAACTACAAGCAAATCTTTATATAAGATTTCTTATAAACAAAACTGCATATTTTTATTTTATCGAAAAATCTGACTTTTTACGCCACAAAATAATATTAATGCAAGAAGTAAATTTTTTAACGACATTAAACTTTGCTGGAAAATTATTAAAATTGTTTAACAACATTTATTTCTTGTTCGAATTATTTAAGACAGGTGAATTCTCCAGAGTAAAAACAATCTCAAAATTGGCAAGCATCAAAACTTTCTTGCGATTGAATTCATAATTTAAAAAAATTTTTTTTTTTAAGCTATAAATAAAATATGGATTTATAATAAGAAAAGCTAATCTAATATAAACGTTTATGATAGCGGCCTAATTACTTAGCTTGTGTCCTGATTTAGAATAAAACATCCTGGCGTTATGAATTATTTTCTACATAAAAAATAATCTTAACCTTTTTTCTATCCTACGAAAGAGAACACGGAAAAGGGCCAAAATTCATTTTTTTCCTTTATATTTTAAAAAATTTTATGAATTTTCCTGCTTATGGAAAATAAAATCAAAAGTAATTATTTTTTTGAGATCAAAATCTTTAAAAATTAGCCAATAAAGAAATTTCCTCTTATTAAAAGAAACTAGTTGCAATAATTAAGTGCTTAATATTTTTCATATAGCAATATTTCATTCTTAGTTTTATTACTAAGAAAGTAAATTATAAAATAAAAATCATTCATGACTGCATAATCAATTTTGAACAATTATGAATTTGTAAAATTTTTACCATCTAATTAAAGCTTTTAAACTGATTTAATAAAAAGAAGAAATTGTAATCCATGTAGACGCAAACAGTATATATTGAAAAATAGAACATAAAGAACAACTATCATAAGTGTTTAAATTGGCCAAGTGCCCAATATGGCATCTTTGATGGCATCTACATATTGTGCCGGTACCCAATAAACCCAATATCTGGAAGCTTCGGTAGTTCCTAATTGCAATGCCTAAAAAAGATATCAAAACTGCTTTTATATTTCAATTGTCAAACATTTTGGAGAAAAAAAAATGTTTACCGCTTACAGCAATATTAAATAAATAAATGACAATTTAAAATTTGCCAATAAAATTAATAAAAGTGAAAAATTAGTTTATATGTATTTAATACTTTTAGTTACTAATGATTTAAAATATTTTTTGTCTGAATTAATTAGCTTCAATACCATGAGATACATTTTGTTTATTAATACCCTTCTGAAGAATTAAAATTTGCAATTTATACTTTCTCTTCACTTAATTTTAAATTAAGATACATCAGTAATTAATACAAGCAAGGTAGTTCTTTCGTAATGAAAGAGCATTATTTCATTCGATCCAAAAAAGATCATTCGTTATTACTTTAATCAAATTACCTAACATGTTTTCATCAGTTGGGCATAATGTAAACATGTAAGTTGTATAATGAATGGGGTAAACAGAATAGAATACTTTATTTTCAAGAAAAAAATATTAATAAATTAATCAGATAATCTCAGATTAATCATCGCATTTTAAGACTTTGCTTCAAAACTGTATGAATTATGCAAAAAAATTTATACAAGAATTTTTGTTTTATTTAAAAGTATTGTATTTTTCAAGTATGATTTAAAATACGAAAATACGGGTTTTAACCCTTTAAACTCACCATAATATGATACTCTTCGTGATCTTCGATTGCTTCACTTACAACATTTTTAATAGAATTCATAGGAATTTTGTCTGTTCTTTCTTTTGTACCAATCCAAACTTGATCCAGTTCTAATTTAAATGTAAGTCTCACTTTTCCACCATGTTTATTGAGCATACCAGATATGGGAAACTGAGGTAAACCTTCCTGTTAAGAACAAAAGACGGAATTATTGCAAAAAACTTAATATTTTTAAATAATAGATGACTTAGATGATATGCAATTACAGACATTACAAATTTGATATTTATTATATTTACTCCAAGAAAAGGTAAACTACGATTTCATTTTGTTTAAATTCTTTTAGTTTAATAATTTTTAACAGCTCAATACATAGTAGACATTGAAAACTTTAATTTTTTGGAGCATATTTTATATATTAAAGTATAATTACATTTAAATAGTAGAAAAACTGAAAAGTATGGAAACATCATGATGCTTTGAAAACAATTTTGGGCCTACTATTGTTTTTGTTTAATTGTATTTATTATGATTTTATGTAAGAAGAATCTTTATTATATAGAAATTATCCTATATTTGGACAATATAGCATAGGATTTCTATAGGATTCTATATAAGAATCTTTATTACATAGGAATCCTATATATTATTTAAGAAGAATCTTTTACATCATGAAGATGAAATCAAAAAGATTTTTCCAGTCAGTCTTTTTTTCATTCCCCATTATTCTCTCCTAAGTTCTTCGCCTATAATCTGTTATTTTTTTTAGAAATAAAATTTAATTTTTTTTTTTAATTAAATGATTTAATTTCAAGATGAAATCAAATCTTCAGAAATCAAATTATCGAGCAATAAAATTTTGTGAAAACATGATATTCCCCACTTCTGAAAAAAGAACAAAACTTAAAAAAATACCTTCAAATGTTTTATTCCAGGCATCACATCATCTGGAACTCCCTTATCCAATACTTTCCTATGCATTTTTTGTTTACAAAAAGGTTCTTTCGTTAAAACGCCTGCTTTTTCCTCTGACAGATCCAACTGACTAGGAGTGGACACAGCTAATACATCATCTAATTTTGAACCCACAACCATAATTTTAGCTCCTTTTGTGACTCCCAAATCTTTTAATGTTCTATCATCTTTGGCTAAACCTTTTACCATAACTTTTTGCATTGCCTGAGGAACACCTACAATAACAATATTGAAAATACAATTTTAGTTCTTCAGTAGCAATAAAACCAGTTGTTTAAAAAATATATATATAAATATAAAGGCTTTTATCAAACAAAAAAAATAAAATAAATCATATATACAATAAAATTACATAATAAAGCACAAAAAATAAGAATCTGATAACAAGAATAGCATAATATTCTGTTTTGAACTATTATAGCAGATGGCAAAACTATATTAAAATATTGTGCTGTTGCAATTTGCTAGTATGCTTAAACACACTCAAGTCAAGTATGATCTTATTGCTTAAAATCACTAATCAAAACTGTTGCAGGACCTTTTGGATTTCACTTGCTAAATGATTCCAATTATAACCTAATTCAAGAATTTAATTTACAAATGTAAGAATAAGATAAAGGCGGATCAAATGGAAAATAAATTAAACTAATTTAAATAAGATATTAATCATAATAATCTTAAACTTATGTAAAAACTGTAAACTAATATATATAGATGTAATTAAAAAATTAAAAAATTAGATAACTGAGATTGGGCATTATTAAACAATATAAACATTAAATCTTTCATACGTAAAGTGTAATTACTTTAAAAATTTTGCATTCCATTTAAGCAAATTTTTTATAAAAAGAAAAATATTTTTTACCATTCTTTTCCATAATTTCGCAAATATTTAGAAGGATTTTTATTTATACTTATTTTAGAATTTAATGTTTAAAATTATACTCAAAAGCAATCGTTTATGAATAAAAATTTAGAAATACTAACATCCCTTTTAAAAATAATTATTGAATGTAATCGATTTTAGGCATTACATTCTTAAGTACGAGCCTTTCACGATTGTCATGTCGACTTCTCTTATATGAATTTTGTTCTTTAATAGCAACATGGATGGAAGCCGTTTCGTCGATATTCAAGTGTTTCGCCTACTTTTCAACTATTGGTATCATGAGCAGATGACTGAAGCGTTAATTTAATGCTAAGCTTTTAAAATACTGAAAAAAAAGCGAAAAGAAGAAACGAATTAAAAGAGAAAGAATGTTGCTGATTTCGTTACAGTTCTAATCTGCAGATTTACAGTCAAATCAAAATAGCAAGGTCTTTCTCCTTCAATTCGTTTCTCATTTCCACTCTCAATAACTAGACCCCATCTTCCCTCAGCAAATTATGATTATCATTGAATTTTCACTCATTATCTATTAGTAATGATAGCAGCCTAAAGTTTACGAAATGTTTGTAACCAGTACAACTACGTTTCGGATTCCATCCATACCGTTCTTTAAAACCTAAAATTATGACAATATAACATGGATGCATTATAATTAGTAGCTAATAATGTATATAACGTAAAATAATTGAAAAAGAAAGTTTGAATTACTTTTCAAAAATGTGAATGGTAAAAAAATTTTAAGAAGTTTTAAAACGAAGACTATACGAATAACACTTTAACATATATGGATTGCGAAAGTCTTTATTCAAGAAAATTAGGTGCTGTTAAGTTTTAAGCCCACAACTACGATAAATTCAGTTAAAAACAAGAGTTATTGCTTAACAGAATCTAAACTATACTGAGGTAAAGGAAATACAAAAGCTGAGGAATCAATTTCACAGAACGATTAAGAAGTCATAAGACTTATTTTTATTATTGCTTATTTTGAACAATGTCATTTGACTCAGATAGTTATCAATATACCAATGGTATTAAACTTACAATTAAGTTTGATATTATTTTTCAAGTTCGTAACAATTTTCTTCTACTATTAATTTTAAAAAATGAATCACAAAATGCATATTTAGCATTATATAAATTTATTTAATAAATTTTAGCCAATAAACTATGGGTTTTTTTTTTACTTCATTATACTTCAATTTTTATTTTTGCAAATCAAAAACGCCGTTGTTTCCTTACTGCAAATAAAACGAAGCAAAATATGTGAAAATAACATAAATATTCCTATATGTGGAAAAATAATGTTGAGAGAAATAAATTTATACTAGAAGACGAGGAAGGGATAAAGGATTCGCTAATTTCTTAGTCAATCATCTGTTTTCCTTTTAAAAAAAAAAAAAAATTGATTTATTAAGAATTATTTCAAATCACGAATGAGCTCTGCGAATTTAAGACAAAGATTGGAAAAATTTCATTTGAGAAAACAGGCATGGAATCAATTCTGATTTTCAGGTGCAAATTATAAAGATCAGAGCAAATAAAAGATCAATTAATCTTTTCCCGTTTTGCAGTTTGTTTCTATAACATTTTCATAGTTAGGGGAAATTTAAAATTTATAACGAAACTTTTTTAAATTCATTTCAGTTAACACCATCATTGTTTAATGGAAATAATGGAAACAATTGTTTTCTTATAAAAATTTGCATAATATTACACAACCCTACAGTAATTAGTATATAAAATGATTCACCGGTAATTACTTATAAATTTGTTTCGCAATTTATCATTTTAAAATGAAATATTACTTTCATAAAATTTCAAAAAGTAATTCTTAATAAAATAAAGACAGTATGATTTAAGTTTTGATTTGACAGAATTGATTTATTACCTATAATATTCTGAAGATGATTTTTAAGCTGCATCACAGTACTTGTTAATGGAAAACTCACATCGTATTTATTTTTATTATAAATAACTTTAAAAGGTGTTTCTTCTTCTGTTTGATTTACATCGGAAGATAATCCAGGTTCAATATTCTTATCTTCAATCTTTTTGTCTATGATAGCATCCATTTTTATTATTTTGTTACCAGATGTTACTGAAGCACTTTCTTCATTCTTGAATTTACTCACTTCGTTTGCAAGAATAGGTTCATCAATTATTGCTTCTGTTTTTGAATCAAGTGAATTTCCCTGTCTTGAAGCTGCAAAATAAAAAGCGATTTTATACAAAAAAAAGAACAAAGTTGAAATCTTCAACAGCAAGAGCAGTTCAGAAAACAAGAATGAAAAACCTAATTTGGGAGGAAAATATATACAGCAGCAAACTTTATTGGTATCAAAACTCTCAAAAGCTTAAATGATAATAGAAAACATTTATGGAGAATATGAAATATTTTTTTCTTAGAGATAGTTGAGGATAAGATCATTCAATAACTTGCATAGCGATGAAACTTATATGAAGGAAAGAAAAATTAACCATCCCTCCTACTGAATAGAAATAATTTTTGAAGTTTTTTAAGTTTTAAATATTTTCCATTCTTGTTTTTGCATGCCTATTCATTTAACATTCCCTCTTCCAGTTAAATCCATTTGTGAAGCCAATCATATGTCCGAAACACTCGGACTGCAATTACATTGCAAGTTCCCTTCGGTACCTACCTACCTGGCTCATTTGTTTGAGCTTCAAATAATTTTTTAAATTCTAAGCTCAAGCAACATTTTTCAAGTTTCACCATATTTTGTTGCTTATCAAAATAATTTTTGAACAAAAAAAGGATAATGGCATTACCTAGCTTAAGCTCGTGTACTTTTAAATATAATAGATCTGAAAAAATCAAACACTGCCTTGACTATTTTTTTAATAATTTTCCAATGAATTTTTTGTTTTTAAAAAACCTAAAAAACTGACGAAAATAACTGGACGGATGGTGCTCAATTATAAAGTATTAAAAGCTTTTTTGGAACTCTGAATGATTCACTAATTTGAAAAAATGAGCCTTATTTTCAAATTTAGTTTTCCTTATGGAATTTTTAATTTGACTTTTCAAACTATGACAACTTTTTTGTTTTTGAACAATTTCTCCAAAATGTTTGATTGTTAAAATTATTGTTAAAAATATCCCTTAGAGTTATCTTACAGATGATTTCAAAACTAGAGCATTTTTTGAAAATTCAATCATTCTGCCTTATGTAGTGACTGTAAAACATTTTTTTCAAAAAAACTGATTAGTTTATAGACTTGGGGACTTCATAATTAGAAATTATGAAAAATAGAAAAAATTTGAAATTTTAAATTTGGTTATAACAATTTGCAAGTGTTTTCCTGATATGTTTTTGGATTAAATGCAAATTATATTTGGATCCATGTGTCTGACGAAGTTGAAAAAGCAATACAACATGATTTTTTGTTTAAGGGTACATTCAGAGTAATGATGTTTGAGTTATTGTAAAAATTTTTATACATTAAAAGTCCATAATTTCTTGTAAATTATACTATTCAGCATTATTTCTCATATAGGAATCTAATTTTTTCTTTTGAAAATTATTCTTTTGAATTTTTAATTTTATAATGTCTGCCTTAATTTGCTATAATTGAAAGTAACTTTAAAAAAAAAAAAAAAAATAAATTTAAGTAACATGTATTTTAAATCGTAAAAGTTATTTTATAGGGTTAAATTTTATATTTTTATAAGATTCAATGCTTAATTTGAAAAAGAGATATGCATATTTATTTTGAATGCAAAGAACAATGGAAAAAAAAAAATCTCAATGTGAAATTGTTAATTCCTCAAAACAACTACACTTAATGTATAGATTCTCTACAAAATAACCAAATAGTGCAATGTAAGAGATTTTCAGATGATGGTAACAAAAATTAAGTATAACTCTTCCTTATAAAAAAGGTCTAAATCAATCAACCAATCAAGCATCAATAGTATCATATCACAAAGAAGGAAAAACTTATAGTTTTTCAACAACATCAATTTTAAAATGAATTATGAAAAATAATTTATTAAATTCTGTTGCAAATATTAGAATTGTATTCTTTTGTTCTTCATAAACTAAAAATGTTTATATTCATGCAATTTTGATAATTTTTGACTTGGATTTGGAAAAAATTGATTTTCAAAATATTAAAATTTTTTCTTTATTCAGGGATTTTAAAAAATTTCATGCGAATTTCAAATTCACATATCAAAGAAAAGAAAATCCAAACCTTGATTTTAAATAGAGTTAAATATAATAAATAAGAGCATACCCTTAAAATTAAAATTAAAATTTGAACTTAAAACTTGAAAATGATTATGGCAGATTCAAACGAAATGTTTTATTATTGAGCTATTGTTATAAGAGCCCGAAATTTAGGAATTTGCATACTTAAAAATGTTTAATATTGTCAAATCATCCCTGGAATTAGCTAATAAATTTCACATTTTGTTTCCACTGGATAAATAAAGTAATATTGTAAGAATAATTTTAAAAAACATATGAAAAAGATTAATATAATACAGTAAAATTTTTTAATTTATTATGGAATATATATACATAAATTGTAATCGAATAATGTTCAGATTTACCTTGCTCTTCCATGTTGATTGTTGACAGTTTTTCATGCAAATTTATTTTTTTCAAGTTGGCAATGAAACATAATGCCACGTTATTTCCGCTATTGTTTTAAAAGAAAACTACAGAACTGTCAGTAATGTTAAAAATTTAAGTTAAACCTTATTTCTTTGTTCTTGTGTTGTCAGCAGCGTGGTACGTTCTGTGGCAAATGTTCTCTTCATGGGTCATGTAACAAGACTCAAACATTGAGAGTAATATATGAACTTTTGGGGAACTGAGAAAAAAAGTTTAATCGAATGATTAAAATAAGAGACTGAACTTTGCAGAAGTTCTTTGATCAAAGCGTAAGAAACTTCATGCTTGACTCTGATACGTCAAACAAAACTTACTCTTAAATGATACTATTCCGTTCACAGAATTCGTATTCGAAAAATTAAGAAGCTGGCATGAATGAAATTGAAAAATGTAAAAGTAATTTAAATAGTGGACAAGGAAAAAATATTCAGAGTAGCAGTAAAAGATTAAAAATAAGACCCTGCTTCCGAGCTGCCTTGTTCAGTGTGATATCGAGCCGTGACATAATGTCAATGTAAACGCAACGACCATTACCAGCAACGATTGATAGTATGGAATGTTAGCGATATAAATTTTAAAATAGCGCAAATCTGGAAATGTGAAATTATTCGAGAACTAAATGTCACTTCTATCCGCTGTTCGAATTTTTAATTTTTCTGATGCAACTAATTAATATGTTTCCCATTATTTTAATGTGATTTGTATAATATTTATACAATTTTAAAATAAATATTAACAAATTTGTAATTTTAATGTTTTAAAAATAAAATAATATTTATTTTTATACATGTTTTCTTCGGTGGAATTATTTTTTTTATGCTAAAAATACTTACACTTTCTCCTCTGTGCAATATGAGCAGTATGATAAGCGAATCGGACCGTAAAAATTCTTGAAAATCGCTTTTAGGTAGAAAAAATTAGTGCACTAACTATATAAAATAAAAATTTTCCGATAGTAATATCTACGTAAAATAATAAATAAAAATGCCTAACTCGGTAAAAATAGCTATTTTTACGAAGGATTTCAGGCGATTGCAAAATTTGATTTTGCACAATCCAACTTCTGTGTGTCCGGACAATTTTGATTTTTCAATATTTCTTTTCACCGGATATTGTTATAAAATCAAAAGTATCAATAACAAGGGGGAAAGAATTTTAAGGTAAATTATTCTTGCTTTGAACGATATTTAAGCAAAATGCAGATTTTGTTTATTTTGTAAATAGATACTCATACTAAATGAACAAAATCTTTAAAAAAGATTTCATATGAAAAATATTCATATGAAAAATATTAGATTCATATGAAAAATAAACAATATAAAAAAAAAGATTTAAAAATTACTACTAGATACACAATATACAGATGTGTGTATAGAAAATTTATATCTACAAATCCTGTTGTTTGTAATGAAAATTTTGGCAATATTAAATTTTGCCAGTATGTTATAAAAAAAAATGACGCTTGTTCACATCTTTATACTTTCATATTCACCAAAATTTAGCAAAATAAAAAGTTTCAAACTGAAAGTAAACCGTTAAGTTTTGATAAAACAAACAAGAAAAACATCAAGAGAAACTAATTCCAAGGGCAATTTTTAAATTCTTACTACAATGAATAATTTAAAATTGTGTGAATAATGATATTTCAGCAAGCTCAAAATATTTTAATTTTTTTAAATTATAGAGAAATTCGATTATTAATTTAATTTTGGTGCTGTGGAAGATTAATCCCCTTTTTTAAAAATACAACTTGAAAGTAATTAAGTCAAAGTTAAAATAAAATGTAAAATTTTAGCTGAATTCTCTTCACACGCATTCATTATCCAGTGGCAAAGGTTCCTGTGCTCTGCTCAATAAAGTCTTTTTTTCTTCTCCTCCGCTGTATAATGATTCGTACACAGGATTCACAAAATTATTCGGATTCTTAAAAACAAAAAAAAAAATTTTATTTAAAAAATTAATAAAATATGCAAATTTCTTAATAAAGATACTAAAAACCTAATTATTCTTGCAATTATTTTTCTCGTTCTATATATTTTTCAGATTTTGACTGTCTAAAATTTCTGATTCCAAAAAATTGAAATAAAACAGAAAGGAAAATAAGGCTCATTAGACATTAATTTGACTATTTTCTTTTACAGTAAATCCTATTCTGATAATTTAAACTATCTTCTTACCCTTGAATTTACGATATTTGCGTCTTGAGTTTCTTCAACTTCATCCAAATCTTCTCCTCTCAGATACATTGGATTATTGATTTCCACATTGTCTGTCATTCTTGAGTGGCTGAAAGCTCCTTGTCTATCAATAAAATTTTATTAACAATTATTTTTATTTATCCGCTTTTTTATCTTTCAATTGGTCTTCGTATCATTTGTTAAATAAAGCATGAACTCTAACCGAACGTCGATATTTAAAGATAATAAAACCTTTAAAATAAATTTCAAATATACAGGCAATTTAAATTCACCAATCATTTTTCCCTTATTGAACCAATGCTCTTTTCAACGATGCATTTAAATTGAAAAAACCCTCTTAAAATTAACGGTTTCGATATGATTTAAAAACTATTTGAAACTATAAGAATTATTTAATTACATTCCAGTTCATTTGGAAATTTAAATTCATCAAAATTTGCCAAATAAAAGTAAAGAGAACTTTTCAAAACAAAATTACGGCGATTATCATGAATGAAATATTAAGGAAAAAATTAAAAAGCTATTAGGGTTACTGCGAAGATAATTAATCTCATTACTTAAGATTAAAATAAATCGGATTTGCCAGTAATAAAAAGAAATTTTTGCACCTTTTAATCTTAATCACAATGAAATAGGCCCCTGCAATGAGGACGAGCAAGAACAAAAACGAAATGACGGCAATTAAAATTCCTACAGTGATCGCACTGCTCGACTTCTTGCTTTCTTCTTTCCACAGCTTCTTGGACTTTTCGCATCTTATTCCAGTGAAATCTTCCGGGCAACTGCAAAACGTATTTTTAATATTATACTTTATATTTACATTACCAAGTATTACACTAACTTTTAATTCTTCCATCGTTTATCATTAAGTACTTACGAACATACGGGCTGAAGAAATGAGCTTTCTTCGCAAGTTCCTCCATTAAGGCAAAAGTGGTGACATGAATGCTGCAAAATATTACAATTGGGGCCCCTCCAACCATTTCGACACCTATTTGTTGATAAAAATATAAAATAAAATTTAAATTTTGTAATTTTCTTCCAGCAAATCCATTTATTTTCTTTACCAATACGAAGAATGCACTTGCGTTTAAGTTAAACATTTGAAATATCCAGAAGTATAAACATTTGTTTTTCGAGCTTTTTAAGACCAATACCGAAAATTCCATTTTTTTTTGAAAAAGATTGTGATTGAATATGCTTCAGGAAGTCCGGAAATCAATTCAACAGTATATTGCGGAGGTAAAAATTAAAAGTAATGAATTTATATACATTAATCAAAAATGATTCTTAATTATTTATATTATAGGAAAAGAGAGAAAAGCGTTAGAGTTCGAGTGTTAGATCTAATAATTTTTACAAATTGATGCCTGCTTCAGAGCCACCACAATTTATTAAGATATGATATCCCGACTTCTAAAAAGTATTTTTCTGAATGTAAATTATGTTCAAAAACCAAGAAACTATTGTAAATGGTGAGTATTAAGTCTTGTATGAGAAATCGGATTATTTGGACAAGAAAATATTTAATTAATTAAATTTTTAATCTAAGCGAGTTTATCAAATAAATTAAAAGATATTTTCTTACTTGCAGACTGGTATTCCATTCTCAAGAGTGCAAGTACTTCCGTTTCTGCAAATTAAATGATTGCAATTAGAAGTTAAAATTTCGCATGTTGCACCAGTTCTGCCAAGCGGACAGTCACATTTCACTTTTCCTGCATTTATACGACAGGTTCCTCCGTTCAGACACTGTCCCTGAAAATATTACGATCAAGACGTTATCGTTCGGGAAGTAATTTTCTTTTAAAGAATAATAAACTCATATCTAATTAAATTAAAATGAACTTTATTTGTAATTAACTTCCACTACATGGAAGACAGATTTCAATTTGAGAAGAGCACCACATATCCCCGGTGTATGCGGAAAGCTGGAGAAGTCTAAAAGCATTTTCACCTTTTCAAAAAAGAAAGTTATGTCTAGATCATAGAAGCGATCCGTTCGGTTCTGCAAACTGGAGGTGGGATATCGTAGATGCTCTCTGGACATGGCAGCTTCGGCAGTACTCTGCAAGGCAATGGGCGAGGAGCCCACTCACGAATGTCACCATTATGACATCGTCCCTAACAGGGCTTGGAACACTCAAACCCCCCTTGAGTTTTGTGTCGCTTGACATGAAAGCCGAAACTTCTCGCCTTCTTCTCCGAGCTGGAAATGCATATCAGAAGAGGCGGAGGAAATCAGGGAGAACTTAGATACCGTTCTATCCGTTTAGCGTGATGTCCGTAACAGTTTTTAATCGAAATTTTTCGGCTTTAGTATTTTATAGGTATTATTAATAAAACATGACGCCTGAAATTTTAAAATTAATTATAAACAGTCAGATATACTAACTCTGACACTGCGCATGCGACCCCAATCATTAATCATTTTGAAAATACTGGAAATTTTCCTCGTCAAGAAAAGAATGTTGTGTCACTTCTAGGCGGTTGTAGCTAGATTCACAAGAGGATTAGCGATTCAATCATTCGGGAAGTATGAAGCTATCTCGTCAACGTGACGACTTGTTGTTGGGTATTTCACTCCACAATCTAATTGTGTTGAGACTAACGATCTTCGCCGGCACTGTCGGTAGCGATGTTGCTCTCAGCAACATATAAATATTATACTCGAGAGCAGGGTAGCGTGGGACTTCTGCGCTGCTTTCTCTGAAGGCATTATTCGTTAAAAGAAAGAGCTGAAAAGGTTATAAGAGATTCACAACTAACTCACCCATTTTCTTCGTAAAGGATAGTTAGGTTCGGTTCCCGGTTCGTAGAATCTACCTCCAAATCACGCGCCGCAGGATAAGCACCGGCCGCGTTAAGAAACATTTATGGGAAAACAGAGATCCTAACCCTTTGATTCTCTCTTCCATGGACAAGGTCTTGCTCTTTATATTGAGCAGGCGTATAAGATGCTTAAGACATGGGGGATATAGGACAAATCTTTTCGATATTTCCCTCTATAGAGAGGCTTGCCTCGCCACACAATAGTTCATCGCAGCGTAGTATGGGAGATCGGTGCTTGAGAATGAGAGCTCTCTTGCACCAGAAAAAGATTCACGTCCCTGAGTAAAGTTTACCCCGCACATTATTCATGAAGACTTCAAGTGAGTTGTGAGTTCCAAATCGGATAAATGTCCCAAAGGAACCATAATCTGGTTTTCAGAAATGTATCCAAATATCCTGTAAACTATCCATGCGGTCACTTCGAGGATGCCCGAAGATTTCCCGTGGACAAACAAAAAGTTATTATAGTTTTTTAATTTTGTACCTGGCACATATCACGGTCACACTTCTTGCCAGTGAATCCAGGGAGACAGCTGCACAGCGGCTCCCCAGATTTTATAGAACAATTTCCGTGAAGACAGAAATTTTCACAGATGGATCTGGAACATGTTGGACCCAAATATTCTTTTGGGCAAGAGCATTCTTTCGTTCCGTTGGTCTCCACACAAATACCTCCGTTTTTGCAATTAATAGAGATACAATTTTCACAGCGATTACCTTTGAACAGTTACATAATATTAATTTTATTTCGTCATTCGAAAACTTGGGAGCAATTTCAGAATGAATAACCTGAATAGTATGCTTACCGATAAAACCTGTTGGACAACTGCAATATGCAACTCCACTCGCGGATCTCATGCAAAGTCCCCGATTCAGACAACCTCCAGTACATGCCTCAACTGGAGTCTCACAACGCTCCCCCGTAAACTCTGAAGGACAATTGCATTTCAGCCTTTTGCTTCCTCGATAAGAACCAGTTGCATCAATGCATGTTCCTACATCAATACAAGAATAATTCATCTTTGACAATTTTTTCTTTATGGATAACTATTTTTTACATTAATGTTTATGCGGACAGATTTGCTGGGAAATTTACTTTCCGGAAAAAATTTTTTTCGAATAAATTTAAATTGAAACAATTTTTTTAAAAACATTATTTAACTTAATATGTAAAACCCCTTTTAAAAAGTATAATAAAAGTATTCGAACGACATAAAATTTCTGGGAAGCATTCATTGGTGCTTAAGAGAAAATATAGCTCACCTCCGTTTAAACAGTACTGCGAACACTTAAATTTTTCGCAAAATTCACCTTCATAGAATTGATTGCAGATGCATTTTTTTCCAAACGGAGTCATTTGACATCGCCCTTGATGGCATAATAGATCACACTTAATAACCGACTCCACGGCCTCACATACTGTGATCTAAAAGAACTCAATTTATAATTATGAAATTAATAAAATTACTAATAACATAATTTTTTTTTTAAATATTCTTACCGTCATGTTAAGGGAAGAGTGATCTTTATCCACGACAGCATTCTGAAAAAATCCATCCGGGCAGAGACAAGAATAACCAGTTGCTAGTTCGGTTTTTGTCGAACCTATGACGCAGATAGTATTTTCGTGGCAGGGATTCGGTTTGCATGGGTTGAATATACTTCGATCTTGTTTATTCTCCTGCACTATCGCAAGATCAACAAGTCTATTGTTTATTGCATTAGGAACAAGTGTAATTTTTCCATGGCCAAATTTATTCATTTTCAAAATATTATTTTCTTGAAATAATGTAATATATGCAAAGTCTTCAAATATATCTATTTTGAAAGGCTTGAAAGAAGCTTGATGAAACCTGGTGATAACAAATCTTCCTTCACCATTATAATTTACACTTTCTAAAGTTTTCTTTTTTATATCGAGAAAATACAAGTTGCCTGTTGGGTAATCTAAACAAATGCCACTAGGACAAATTAAGTCATTCTTTACAATGACTTTACGATTCGTACCATCCATGTAACTTCGTTCTATTTTTGGAAATTTATCACCACAGTCTGTGAAAAACAGGAACCCTTTTTTTGGATCTACAGCTATGTCAAAAGGCTCCGATAAACCGCCTTTTATAATTGTTGTTTTCTGATGCCCATCAAAACTCGATACAGCTACAGTGGCAGATTTTTCAAAATTTTTCTTTTCTATGTAATATAGTCGTTCTACAATCCAATCCACGCAAAGGGCTCTTGGTTCTTGCAATCCTTCAATTATTGGCACCGAATTGTCGTAATTACGTTTTATTCTAGACTTGATTTTCTTGTTTATTTCTCCACTAAATCCCAAAACTGAATTATCAAAGTTTCTGTTCAACGTTTGAATTTTTAGTTTTCTTTTGTTCAATTTATCAATTCTTTCATTTTTGATGTTAAACAAATGTTCTACATTTTTACTTTTGATTGGATAATTTGAATCTAACTCACCAAAAGAATTTTGAACTTGACTAAACTCATAACGTCCCTCTTCAGCATCAATTTTTTCCTCCCTTTTCAATCTAGTAGATCCTAATTCTTTTTCAAGGAGCGACAGTTTCATTATTCGTTTTTTAAAATGATCCACGAAAAAAATTAAAGTTTGAATATCGCTTTTGTAAACATCAATGTTTTGAATTTTGAAATCTGGTTTCCCAGGAATTATGTGCCAATCATTGCCAAGATTTTCATAAGGACTTAAGATTCGCAATTCGGACTCACTAGCTATAATAAAACTGCCCTTTTCTCCAATTGCTTTACAAATATAATCGAAATCATTGTCTACATTTGAAAACTTTCTTGAATTTTTATTTTTGTCTTTACTTTCTCGAATTTTCACTTTGCTTTCTCCATCATAAATTAATTTATATCCCTTCTCGCATTGGCAAACGTAAGAATTTTTTTTCATTATACACTGCTGTGAACAAGAACCAAAGAAACATTCGTTTCCTTTCTGCTCATCAAAATAGGAGCAATTGGAATCAATAAAGGAACATTTTTGGGAGAAATAGTACTGACAGTCCATTTCATCTGAATTATCACTGCAATCGCTGAAACTGTCACATCTGAGTTTATCTGCAATGCACTCGCCAGAATGGCATTTGAATTCGCCGGGGGGGCAGTGTCCATACATAAAGCATATCTGGAAAGAAAAATTAATTATTTCGAAGGGGATTTAAACTTCATCCAATGAAGAAACAATGCTAAATATCAGAGAATAGAATTTAATACTTCTTTCGTTTCATCTGAATTGTCTCCACAATCATCGCGACCGTCGCAAAGAGTTGTTCTTGGAATACATTTATTATTAGGACAGCGATGTCTTTCTAACTCACAACTTATTTTTGAACACATTTCAGGGTATTCGTCTGAACCATCACTACAATCTGGCTCACCATCACATCTCCATGAATTCTGAAATGTTTGAATGAAAAGAAAACTTCCCATAGCACTATGTTTTAACGAAAGAAAGACTAAAGAAAAAAAAGATTAAAAAAGATATTGTAAACGCACATAAATACAATTTTTATTATTACACTGGAATTCACCAGGGCGGCAAGTAGGCGTACAATTATGTTCATCGGATCCGTCGAAACAGTCTGTTACATTATCACAAACCCAATCCGAAAATAAGCAATAATTTTTCAAGCCACATTGAAATTCGCCCTTTGAACACGAAAAATTGCAATTCACCTTAAAGATAAAATCAAATTTTTATTGCCAGCCAATACAGTTTGAATATTTTCTGACACTCAAGCTAAATAAAAAATTGTCTTGAAAAAAAGAATGAAAAATATGCCCTTGCTTTTTTTAACAATATAAAAATAATAATAATAACCTCATCGCTGTAATCATCGCAGTTGAAATCTCCATCACATCTATGAATTTTTGCAATACATTTTCCGTCTCCGCATCTAAATTCCGATTCGGAGCAATTTCTCATTGTGCAATTAACCTCATCGGTATTATCGCCACAGTCATCGTAATAATCACATTTCCATCTACCTGAAATTTCAAATAATTTACGATTTAAAATTCCGATTGATGCAGCATTATTCTAAAAATTTGTAATCCAATAAAATGATGCTGCGAGAAAATTTAACTTATTAACTTCTCATATTTCAGCTTTTTTTGTGCCAAAATTAAAATTCGTAATTAAAAAAAATAATTTTTTTATTACGTTCGTCCCTGGAACGATTAATAAATTTCTGTTTATGGAGATTAATCGCATATCATCAGGACTTTATTCTGCACTTTGCCATATCATATATATAACTTTATTAAAAGTTTAAAATATTTATATATATTTATTATATTATTTATATTTTATTAATATATTTTATTAACCGTAATATATT
>JAOWBB010002785.1:0-30364 GCA_028565995.1 Ricinus marginatus | reverse complement strand
TCGCCGTCTTTCCTCCGCCAGCCTTTCTTCTTCTGCTCGCCTTCTTTCCTCCGCCAGCCTTTCTTCTTCTGCTCGCCGTCTTTCCTCCGCCAGTCTTTCTACTTCCGCTCGACGTCTTTCCTCTGCCAGTCTCTGCTCTTTAGCTCGACGCCTTTCTTCCACTAACCTTAATTCTTCAGCTCGTCTCCTTTCCTCAGCTTCTCTCTCTTCTGCTTTGAGTCTTTCTTCTAGTAATCTTCTTTCCTCCTCGGCTCTTGCTTCAGCACGTCTTTTCTCCTCTGATAATCTTTCTTCAATTCGGCGTCTTTCTTCAGCTCTTCTTTCTTCCGTTAGTCTCGCTTCTTCCATTCTCCTCCTTTCTTCTTCTTCACTTTTTATATTTACTACTGTTTCATTGCTTTCAAAAATAATTTCACCACCAGGACGATGTGTTGTGATGCCCCCAGAATGAGTTACCACGTACACGTCAGGTTGAAGTGCCTTCGATATATTTCCGTAGAGTACACTTGTATTAGTTTGATAAGTTATGTTAGGTTCATCTGTCCGATTCCAGCTGTAGGTGTAAACAGTTCTGTTCGTCACAGACTTATATGTCGGACCAATTTTTTCGCTTGTCTCAATTACCGATTTATTTTGCGCATGGAAGTTTTCATCAAATTTAGTTTGAGAAGTATTGGCTATTACAGTTCTATTATGAATATCGACATTTTCTGTTGGTACCGTATGATTCAGAGTTCTAATTTCGGTTCTGTTGTTCAATTTAAATCGTCTTGCCGGGTCGAAATGTTCAGATCTGTATATCACCGTCTGATTTCTTAAGGTGAAATCGGGTCCTCTGTCAGGGGGTCGGAATCGATTTCTGAATCTGTGCCTTCGTCGAAATGGTCTTCCTAGTGGTGGACGTCTCAGCGGAAAACGTGGCCTAGGAAATGGAGGATCGGTGGGTATTTCATTTGAATTGTTGGGTTGCTCTTTTTCTGTCACTGTTTCCTCCCTTTTTACTATTTCCGTAGTAGATGATACAATAGTGTAGGGTGTGCTTGGAGAATGTTCATTTTCTGGTCGTCTAATAAAATTTCCTAGGTTAGTATCGTCAAAAGATAAAATTTTAAGGTTGTTTTCTGTTGTGCTTGGTTCGGAGGAATCCTCTTTGGTGGTGGTTTCCGGAGCATCTATTGCATTATCCTTCTCGAGGCTGTATTTTTCTGACATTGTCTGCTTCATTATTTCCGATTCTTGTCTTGATTGCTCGGTGGATTCATATATGACATTTTTAAATTGTTCTTCATTTTTTATATTCTCACTATTTATTTTTTCCTCCTCAACTTTATCTTCTTCGGTCGGTTCCGGTGTATATAACGAAGCAGTAGTAATGTGCATTTCTGTTGAAGTGATGACAGATTCTTTTTGTTCTTTAATATTTTCCGGCTTTTCTTCGGTATCTTGGTCATCCTCTTTTGAGGAATCGCCTTCAGGATTTTGAGGTTCAAGTTCTGCCTTTTTCTGAGTCATATTGCCTTCTTCAACTTCAGAACTGATTTCCTCGCCTGCATCTTCTTCTGGTTCGTTTTCCCGACTGCTCACATCGTCTGATTTTTCGTCGTCTTTACCGCTTTCTTCTGTTTCGGTATTTTCTTCGTTCTCCTCTCCGTCGTCCTCCTCATTATCATCTTCGGCGTTAGATTTATCAGGTCTTTCCTCCTCCTGTTTTTCCCTTTTCTCCCCTTTTTCATCTCCGTTTTCTTCGTCATCATCACCATCGTAGTCGTCCTCACTTCCGGATTCGTCCCCATCGTCGTCTTCCTCCTCGCTTTCCTCTCCTTCGTCGTAATCGTCTTCAATACGATGCGGTTTTGAGTCGATGCGCGGTATAATTTGTAATATAAGTATGATAAGGACTATGGCATGATTAATATTCCTCCTAATGAGAAAGTAGAGTTAATTTTTAAGGATATGTAGGTGGCTTGGGAGTGAGTATCGTTATTACGGTGTCAGTTTCAATTACAAGACTGAATTTGATCACGATAGAACCTCTTTTTTCCATGATGATAAATTTATATTTTTTATTTTTCAACAGAACACTTACATTCTATCTGTCATTTTGTGAGTAATTTGCGCTAATAAAGTAAAATACAGTAAAATCGTATGCTCGGTGAGCATCATCGAGCGGCCAATCCTGTCGACTTGACAAGATCGAACTTTTTTCGAGTTAAATGGGATAAAATTGCGGTCGGGAACTTTTCTTTTTTATATTAAGATTCGATTAGAAGTTTTATTTTAAATTTTTTCGTAAATTAATTGGCATAAAAAATAATCATAAATAATAAAATATTCATACGAAATCTATGAATTGGTAAAAGAGTAAATAAAGTTACATTAGTTAATTCGATAGCATAAATAATATATTAAGATTCCAGTTAGTCACAAAATGCGAATTTTCGATTCTGAAACGATTAAAATACTTCGAATGGCATTTTGAAAATTTATAAACTGTTCAAAATATTATTATTAAAATCAAACCGCTTATTAATAGTAATAATAACATGTCGCGAACGATTATTATCCGAATTGTTATTATTCCAGCGATCATTAAAAATAAATAAATTAAATAAAAAATTTACCTCGTTACGATGTATCCACCAATCCCCATGGTGTGAGCCGACATACTAAAGTTCAAAACATTGATTTCAATCTTGGGAATCATTTGAGCTAAGCGAAGACTTTTTTCAATGCGTGATAGCTTTTTCCATTATATCGATCCTCACTTTAATTTATCATTAAAATACACGTATATATACATATATATATGTGTGTTCTTAAAAATATATAATTTTTAATTTGTTTTTCAAATTTATTATGCCATTATGAATTTATTTATATTTAAAATTGGATTATATACCAATAAATTTTCGAAATATTCAAATGCCAAATTACGGTTTGTGAAAAGATGCAAGTAGTACATTACTTTTACAAATTACAAGCAAAATTACAAGCAAAAAAAGTTATTATCACAAGCAAAAATAATTGTTATATATCCTTGATTTTTATTGGTAAGCCGAATACGTATCATTTGTAACTGAAAGCCTGTATGAAAAAATTAATTTTAAAAATATTTTGTCAGGTACAGGTTTCTATGTTTCATTTTTATAGAAAAAAACCATCATTTTATAACATCATATGAATGAAGGATTATATTCCTTCATTGTAATAATTTCATTAAACTGAAAGTGAAAATATCTAATAATTTTCAGGTTTTTAATTTTTTTAATAAATTTGTTTTAATTTATGTCTTTAATTAATAATAACTTTATAAATTCTCTTTATTGATATTCATATACGTTCACGATTTTTCAGAATACCAAACTATCGTGTTCAAGAATGCAGTTGGTTTTTTGCCCAGTCATCCCATTGTATCTTGGTTAACATCGTTCTGCCGCACCAAGTTAACGTCAATCAGTTTCTTTATGAAATTATTACAAACTCCATTAATAATATATTATTTACAAAGGTATTTTGTATTTCTTAATTATCTGAGAATGTTGGTAGTTTGTTTCCCGGAGAAAGGGGTACCCGTGAACTTCAATTTTCAATTTCGAACAATTGAAAATATTTTATTGAAATTGTAATGTTTAAAACGAGGAAAATGTCGACAATAAAGATCTACTGTTGGTAATTAATCTTTCAGAAACTCCTCAGCATCAATACGCATTTTCCTTCTGCCTTCTTTTGCTCCTGAAGACACCCACTACCTCTATAAGGCATTGCTCTTGGGCAAACCTCACATGTATTCAGCTTTCGAATTTGGACTTCTCATCTTGTTTGTAAATTTAACTAGTCTACCAAACATTTGTAATGTAAAGTCCTTCTTTTCTTCTCATAAGTTAATGATGGACAGAAGTATTTGTGAATTCGTCTCGGCTTCTTTTAATCTTTTGCAAAATAGTTTACCGAAAAAAAAATGGCAATTTGTTTAATGGCCTAATTTTTTTACATGCAGCTTGTATTACTTGATTATTTTATTCGTTCATTCTCATTTTCAAAATTTTAATTATCTGTATTAGAAGCTGACATCTTACTTTTGGTATGTATACAGTGTTAAAGCAATATTTATGTCCCGGAACTTATATCCAATCGCTACTGGCATTCGCTTAACTTTATATGGTCACTGGCCAGACGATCAAATACAATAACTGCAAAAAAAATTATGTCTGATTTCTTAATCTGTCTTGTGGATTATTTTAACTGATTATTAAAAAAACTAAATGCGTTAAAAATATAAAAAACTAAATAACGCAATATTTTAATCAGTATATAATTCAAATTTTTTGACTTTTTTTTAATGTTATGGTAAAATTCATGAGTACCGTTAGAAACAGTCCGCAACTAATTTCGTAATTTCATCTTTAATTCTAATTTCGTAACTTTTAGTGTAACTTCCAACAAAATCGTAGTAAATTTTTATGTAACATTTTTATATTTATTGTTAAAGTATTTTAAAATGGTCATATTAAAAATTTTAAGATATACTTGTTAAAATTGTTGAAAAGACTACTATAAATTTGTTTTTAATTCTTATTCATTTTATTTACTCTATTCATGTAGTTTATTCTCTCTCCCGAACATTTATCTCGCCTGAACAGTTATTGTCAATCATACCCATCATACCCACTATTTCTTAATAAATTATAAATTTCATTTTATGCTTCGTAAAAGAAAAATCGAAACTTTTTAAATATTTTAAAACATTTAATATATATTTTTTCAATTCGCCTTTGATTCCATAATTAATTTGATCCTTTCCCAGCCAAGTTTTTTAATTAAATTCATTTAATACTTTGTGGAAGTATTCATACTTTATTTACATTGCTATTTTAAATCAATCTTGGTAAAATAAATTTTTCACATTATGTTTAAGGAACATCCAGGTCAATATAGGCTTCAAAAGCTTTCTTTTTTTTATCTTATCTTATAATTTTGATTATTCTTTTTTCAAAATTGATTCTCTCCTCTTAATACGAAGACGAGTATGACCATATAACTATTCTTTACCTTCTCCCCCAAGTCAGTAACTGATAATAGTAATTCATCTCATGGCTAACGGCAATAGCCGACGATTTATTTCAATATTTCATATGCTTCTTGTTTTTACTATATTTTACATTGTCACTCAAATTCTAGCGTGCCATGTTCTGTCTGGTCTATGCTTCATATTATTTTTTACATAAATACAAATGCTTCGTCATTGGAATTTATTCTTCAGACATGTCCAATTGATTTAAATTCATTTGCTTTGTACATTTGTTAGTGATATTGACGACTGATCTGCCTATTGTGATTTCTTTGGACCATCAGGACTTCCAATATTTCATTCTCTCATACGATTCGATTATTTATCATGATACATTGAATGTAAACTGGAAAGAAATATAAGGATATTCCATGTCGACTTTAGAATAGAGGATTATTTTAATATTTTATGAACATCTTTTGAAATTGGGGACTCTTAAGATAGACGGAGATGCAAACGGCAATAAAATGTGCATGTTTTCTTTTGTAATTTATTTGAATTTTATTAAAATGCAAATAATTCCATAATAGAATTCCGCAGGTTAAAAAAAAAGTTTATGCTATTCTGTATGCTTTGATAAAATTACAAATTTATTTAATATATTCGCTATGTGAAATTTTATTTTCCATTTTTGGATGTTTCCAATGCAAGTTTCTTGCATCTGTAGATTCTGCAGTCATTGTCGTTGTTTCCATGTTTCATAGCTTTTTTAATTTTCAATTTGAGATTTTCGGGTACGAAATCATTACTTAGAATTTCATTAGTTATTCTGAAATGTAAAAAGAAAAAAAAATGGAATGAAATATTGGACTCGAGAGCGAGAGAGAAATATTTGAATTGATTTTAAAACTAAAAATTAATGGCTCCAACGACGTTCTTGTGATTAGATCGACATTGTCCTGTCATTGACATTGGCTGGCTATTTATTCTGCAGATAGATTAATGTAAATTGATTTTAAACTTGCTGAATTTAATATTAATTTGATTCCTTACATGGCCATAATGTTCGTCTCGATGGGCATTGAAGCACCCTCCTTGGAATGCAATTCGCAGGCCAGTCTTTCCAAGCAAGAGACCTCTGTCTTCATATCGGAGCATGCTAAATAGTTGGCGAACAGTTTCTTTTCCTGAGATCGAATCTGTTCCCCTGAAACCTGAGAAGGTAGCACTTTGAAAAAAAAAAATGTTCTGATGCACAACGGAAAGAGTTGATTCGACAGTTTAATTCTTATTCTAAAGAAGAAAAAAAAGGTAGAGAATAACATTGCAAGATTTTGCATTCGAGAGATTGCATCAGGATGAGAGCAGTGTTATTATAGAAGTAAATCTATAATGCAATGAAAAAATAAACTGTTTCAAAAGGAAAGAAATTCAGTTAACGTTAAAAATATGGGATAGGAAAAATGCTGCGTTTTTCTATTGTGGAATTTAAATTTTTTAATATTAAATGAGCAAACAGATTAACAAGAGTGCACTCGAGCACTTAGAGTAAGTGCCACTTAATTGAAGATTCATTTATGAGCATAGAAACTATGAAACCAGAATTTTTTTAAAGGCATCGCGACCATAATGATGACACGTAATTCGAATATGTTAAAGGATATATATCAATTATAGTAAATTAATATTGATTCGATTTTTACGTTTACAATTAAAGGTAACCGAAATTCGAATTAAATTTTATTGGTTTATGTTATTGCACGTATTAAGATTAAAACTTATATGTCGCATTTGTTGTTAATAACAGACTTTGTATTTTCCTCTTTTCCGTTTCATATACATTATTTCTTCGAGCATTGTGTTAAAAATAATTTTTTTCATAGCCGTTTAAAGGTGAATTTATGACTTTTCAAGAGATTATTTTTATTCAATTCATACTGTCGCTTTTTTAATATTAGACGAATACCTGCTCATTATTGTTGTATAATTCGGTTTTTAAGGAATGTTTTTTTTCGACTGTGAAATTAATGACAATATGAATAAATCAGAATTAAAAACTTATGAGAGACTGGATATGGGTAAAGTGATCCAGTCGATTACGGTAACCATGTATCGGATTTTATCTCTAAAGCAAGTTTTTTGCGGATAAAATATGATGACTAATGTATTCTTGGTTAGAGTTTCCAGTTCGTCTTCGAATTCCGTAAAAAATAACATTTATGTTTACATTCACTCCATGAACGCATTTTCAAGTCAAATTAGGTTTCCCTTTTGTTTTGCGAATTGTTTTAACGTAAATGTTCTTGCCATTCATAGGCGCTTTTAAATAATTCTTGATTTTTTGGTAGACGCTGCCATCTCGGAAAGGTCTCCACATTTTTCTCTTTCACTTAAAAAAGCCGAAGGCAATCCTTTACCAGATGCCCTTTATAAACGCATATGCCGAACAATAATTGGCAACCAAATCTTATGATATTTCAAATGACAGGCGAATGCACTGAAGCACATATAAAGGCAAAGGATTAATAGCAGGGAAAGAGTGTGACAGTTTTCACAGTCGAAACCTGTAGCGAAACGAAGGCAGCGTGTAACATTAAATATTAGCGAAAAGGTGCAGATTTTTTTTCTTTTTTTTTGACATAATCGGTTGCTTTGGTTGACTAACAAGCGGAGCCTTGATCTTGAAACTGAAAATTTGAAAGAACATTTACAGAAAATTAAATTTCATTACCTATAATATAAGAACTTCTTTGATGGTTAACGATGCTAATAAAGCGGGTAAAATAAAACGGAATATTCTTCTTTTGAGTGGTTGTGGCACTGGAATAAATTCACAGGACAAAAATGTTACACCGAAATATTATTTCACGTAAGGTTCGACTGCCGTTCTTACCTGAGCTAGGAATCTCTCAAGTAATTGTATCTCCCTGAATTTTTTCTGGGCCCTTAAACGTGAATCCTCATCGTTATTAATCGAATAGCGACCAGCATCTCTCTTTCTCCGACCTTAGAGAAGAAATTATTGATTTAGAAAAATTTTTTTCTCGCTTTGACCAATAAAACATACTTAATTTAAATATTTTTACCGTAAGTGCTGGAGATAACGCCCAATTGTAAAAGAATTGGATTCGACACGAAGGCAGCGGCTGCTCCTAAGAGTGCCACTCCGGCTAGTGGTATCAACAAACTCTGAAAATAAAAATTCCCCAGAATCCGGAAATAGCCGAAAAAGTGATTTTCCGGATTGTTTGTTTATATATATATATATTTTTTTTTTCATTTCCATCAGTTTTTTATTTTATTCTAAAATACGAGTAATGAAGAAAACCTCCATGTACCGCGACGCATCGAGCTTTAAGAATCCGCCGATGATACCGGCCTTCACTTATAAGCTTTCGGATGAGCTTTTCAAGGCACTAGGCTGGACCTATCAACCGGAGACCGCCATTGTATGTAATTATTTTGAGTGTGTCGGTTCCTGCTTGAAAATAATTCATTTAATGAGTGAATCATGAATTTTTTGTGCGGTAGACTATTCCAGTTGTGACAATGAAGGCTAAGTTCGCTCATAAGGTTATTTGTCCGTGGTTCGTTGAAAGAAATGAAAAAGCCAGCAAGAGTTATAAGAACGGGAACACGTTATATGTCGCTAACGAGGACGGTACCGGCTGCATATATTATCCCAATGGAAAGCTTGCGATTCGGATAAGCAAGGCGGGGAGGAGAAGGCAAATTACCAGGATCACGGTAAGGACCACCGGAGATGTGGAACGAGATGGCATAAGAAGGTCTCAGCAGTTGTGTGCCATTTTCGATTCTTTGGGAAATGGAGTCGTGTACGATTGCAATAAAAGAAAAAGGCTCGTGTTCGATCAAAACCACGGAATTGCGCGGCCGAACCATAAGGATGTTCCGATTTATTGGAAATGGCACAACATACCGCATTCCGATTCGGTGGCAGCCGCGAAAAACGAAGAAAATCCTCCGAAGAAATACAAAACCGACCTGAAAGTCAGAGATACGAGCTCTTCTGCTGGAGGAACAAAGAAGGTGATTTCTGTAAATTTTTTCATAGATTCTTTTTAACCGCAACGGATTTTCATCTAATAAAATTTTTTACTTAATTGATCGCATTTCAATTGGTAAAGAATGAGGAAGACTTAATGGGAATGCCAATTTTTTAATTTTTTAAATATCACTTTAACTTGACCCGACCTAAATTTTTCAATTTTTCTTTTCGTCATTAACATCAATCTCAAGATATGTTTCCCACAATATTTTTCCTTCTCACCCAAATCTATTTAAAGGGCAGTTTTATTGAGCCGATGCTCTCCTGTTACAAAATCCCTAATCCCATTTATAATTTTCGGTCTCAGTTCTAGAGTCAATTAAATTTGGTTTTACGTTATTATTATAAGGGACTTAAAATGAATGCAGAACACTCAAAGACATTAATTTTATTCAGGGTATATTGTTGTGGCTTGAACAAGATTTGACTCCATACATACGTTTGCTTTGTTCCTCCAACATACAATAGCAGAGCGGATAATTAATGCGTTTTCGGGTATTTCGGTTACCGATACAATTGTACCGGTGTAAATAGTCGATAAATTTGATAAATAGTGAATGATGACTTGTTTTGCTTATAATATTTCGGGTTTGTTCATGTTGAATTTGTTTATATTATATATTGCGAAAGCTTAAATTTGCTTTTTAATAATAGATGGGATTCGGTCTCCGCTTGCATCTGATAGATTTGTCTTCGAGCGAAGTTCATCTGAGCGTTTTTAAAAACACAATGCCTAAAGTCGCCAATTATGTCGACGCCTAATTGCACGGTTTTTACGACTTGTATAGCGTGCGATGACACGATTTATGTTATAACAGAAATATTGTAAAACTTATTTGGAATTTATTTAGGGAGCTGCATCGAATTTGATAGCGAACAAAACCATTTCGTCTTCCCCGGCAGCCTTCAGTGCACCACCGTCCTCGTGGGATTCTTCCGAAGTTGCGGAGCAAAAGCATTACATTAACACCTCAAAACTCCATCCGAAAAGCTCCATAAGGCCCATTATATTTAAAATTAACGAATACATCGGGATTCGAATTCTAAGCCAAGCCGAAGTATCCTTAAGTTTTTTCGCCCTCGGGGAGCAGGCTCGGTTGAACATCGGTATCTTGTTCAATCCATACGACAAATTTACCGTTGAAAAAGTTCGCTCATGTTCTGCAGACGACAAAGTTCTGTGCTCTTTTGAGGTGCTCCAGGACGAAAGTGGAAGCATGGAAATTCTGAAGAAATTGATTCAAAAAGAGAAAAAAGCCCTACACGTTGGATTATGAATCAGGAGATTAAAATATTTCGGCTAAAAAAGCATAAATCATTTTATCATCTTTTTTACGTGTGCCTAATAAAATATTACTTTTTTTTAAAGAAATTTAACATGTGTATTAATATTCATCAACTGGTCTTGAACTGCAATATGATAGAATCTAAAGGAATGATGCTGTGCATTACTGCGATTAGGTAATTTTTAATTTTTTTTTCCTTTTTTTCTAGCTTCGGAGTAAGTTTTGATAATGGAAGCGTCTTGGTGCAGGCCACATGGGTAGAATTTGTTTCATATTCATAAACGCTATTTAAAATTATATGCAAATCTGATGACTTTATATCTGCCATAAAATTCTGATGCCTTTGCGCCTTTTCCTCATCATAAGGATCATGGCTTCGTAAAACAAATTATTTTGCTTTCACAAGAAAATAATAGTAATAATATCTTTTTCTTACCTTAATAGCCAGAGCTTTGTAGTAAGCTGGATCATATTTATGTTCATGTTTATAGTAATCTTCATAACCATGATATTTCCCGGATTCAAAATTGCCGTTATAGTGATCGTAACCCACTGCATGAATTTTTGAAAGGATGTAAAAAGATTATTGCATTATTTTATAAGAACTATATAAAAGAACGTTGTATCCTTACCTCCATTGTATCCACCTATGTCGTGATATCCGAAATCTCCTTCATCTCCATATGCTAGAATAAATATAGAAATATTGCAATTCTTTATAATACAAAGAAAAATAAGAGTAAAAGAATTCATAAAGAAGAGATATAAAAAATAGGTATTTGTATATTTTCCTCTTCTTTTCATTTGCCTTGTATTTATATCTAAAGTTATTTTCTGATGTTTAAATTTTAACAATATTAAATGTTATTTGCATATTAGGAAGTTAGATGTTTACTAATCATATGACAATCTTAACTTATGAAAGTTAACCCAATTACTAAAAAGAACAATTTTTACATGTGCATGGTATATGCCTCTTTGGTACTGTAATTTTTTGTGCATATGTACTAATTAAAAGAGGACGCATTTTGTGATTTGAACGTGTTGCCTTTCCATAACTCCCACATTTGTCAATCTCGACAATACAGATAACATAAAATACAATTAATTGGAATAATACAGCTTTATAATGCGGTTTATAATTCGTAATAAAACACCACTTACTAAATCCCCTGGCAATACTTTGCTGTGCAGAGTTGTCCTCTTTCTTATTCAATTCGTTTTCGATATTGACCGCGTTTGAAACTTTCGAAATGATACATTCAGCTTGATAAAATAGCAGGACAGTTACAAATAGTTTCACTATCATTTTTCACTGTCCGTTTCTACAAGAAGCTAAAGAAACACAAGAAAGGATTTTGTGGTTTGAAATGCTCAAGCTCAAATTTCGACACACCAATCTCCCTGTCGGGCCCGCTAACGACAACACTACCTATGACAGTTTATCCGCGATTAAAATACAATACGCATTGTTCCAGACGTTATATATATATGAAGATACATGCATTTTCACTCTACGGCCTCAGTAAATTAACAATGGTGGAAATCTCTTTACAGTCATCGGTTGATGGTTTCTATCTGCTCCAGAAGTTGGATAACTCGAGGAAGTTCAGTTTTGTTTTCTTCTTGCTCAGTGCATTTGCACAATGCAAGTCGATGTTAGGTATTTGCAGATGTGGAATTTCCATTTGAACCCGTTTGAAACTGGTTGCGCCGTGGGTTAGGGCTGTCACCCTTCACCCACAAATTATCACATTCCGGATTTTTGATTTATTATTTGCGTTCGAGTTAATACTTTTCTTCGTCCCTTTAATATATTTTTTTTAAAAGAAAGAAACCTTAAATTCTCAATAAATTTATCAAGTATGAAAGAAGAGCTGTTATTAAACGAATTCGATAAATTATTTTTCTATACATAAATTGCAGAACTGGAATTTTAAACGGGCACACTCTGACTTGGGTCAAACATCAACATTTACTCCGGTTTGGGTTTTGGTCTTTCGGAATCATTTTGTTTTTCTGATTGTGCAGTTAAAGCTCTTTCTCGTATGCAATATATTTAAACATCTGGATATTGGTATGAAAATTAAAGGTATTAAACATATGGATGGATTACGCAACGATGTATTGAAGATTGTATTTTCAGAATAACATTGATAATTGTTAAAATTATTCGGTATATGTGAAGTAAAATAACTTACGTACCAGATGGTCTATTATAAAATAAGAAAATTAAATAAAGAAGCATCTCATTATGTTCATTTTCCACTTGCCGATATGGCCAATTCAGTTATATCATCTTTTTCACACATTGTAATTTTAATTGTAAATTGTTAGTTTTACAACAATTATTTTGTAATTCAATAGTCACGTTTTTTCTCTTCACAATATTCTTATACTATTAAATATTTTAATTTTTTATAATTTTGCTATTGATTATAATTTGAAGAGACCTTAACGTGCTTGAATTTATCATCTTTATATATAAAGTAAGCTTAGTTTTAAGTGATAAAACATCTTCTTTTGTTATTCGAGCTGAATTTTTTTTTCTCATCGATTCACCATTGAAGTAATCATTAAGAATAATGATTTTCAATATGAAATTTTATACTTAATAATTTTAAATTCTTTATTATTTCTGCTGTAATATTTTTTTCACTGATAGTTATCTTTTTTATAAACATTTAATAAGGATTCTCAGTGGAAATTCTGACTTAGAAATAATCGAATACATATTACTCTTCTTAAATGCCAATTATCTAAATTATAACTATTTGGTATTAGTTTTAAAATATAATTGGATATATTTGGCACTCCGTCGCTTTTTAAATTTATAAGTTATGTAATAGTCGTATCCGATATAAACTTCGGAACTGTAATTTTGACCATTATAATACTCTTAAAATAATCTACCCACGAGTAATATGATTATTTATTTGAAATAGTAATTATATACATATATATACATATACACCTTTGGTAATGGCTTAATTATAAGTAGATTAATGAACAGTATACTTCTGTACGCGAAGTATATTATAAACGTCTTTCCGAATTTTACATCCTACGCTTTTGTTTAACTGGTCAAAGTGAAAAGTTCACGGAGCAATTCTCCGGCTTTGTAAACCAAAAGAGAGTTTGAAGATCACACCCAAGGGCCTAAAATAATATTAGGTTCTAAAAATAAGGAGGAATATCATAATGTCCCTTGAAAACCTGCTTCATTTTAAACGAATAATCCCTGCAAGCATTATATGCCACGCCAAACGTCTTTTTATAAATTATCTTCTTGAATATATTAATGCGAAGGTATATCTAAAATGTCAAATTTTTAACTTTGTTTCACATCATCCACGCCATTTATTGCATACGGATTCATGCTAACTAGAAGGCATTCCGTGCTAATTTACAATTCTCGTCTATTGAAATCCCATAAGTTTAAATAATTGTCTTTCTCGACTTCAGGCAGAAAGTGATAATATGAGGGTTTTTCGGGTTTGGAAACCAATTTTTAAATAGTATGTTATTACATACCCCGGCGCAGAAACCTTACATCGATACGAATCTCACGAGTGACACTCATTTATTTCTTGTACATTTTACTTCGTTTTAAATCTTTATTTGAAACAGAAGTTTTTTAACTCCAACATTAAGTAATTCGATTCCGAAGGTGCATGATTTACTGGTCAGAATTCCGCTGTGAGTAATTCGCCAACTTCGATATTTTTAATTCCAGTATAATTCTTTATTAAAATGTTTGCCCTTTTTTTGTATATGCCAATTTAGAAATGAATATTTTTATTACTTATTCAATGAAAAGCTATCTTATTTCAGTTATAATTTATTGCCAAACCGAACGGTTCATATTCATAAATCTCTATATTTATCATATGTCTGCTGCTTTTGCGAAGACATATACATTGGAGATGATCGGAGCAAATGGATGAACTGTGCAAGCAATAACGGCGATTATTCAGAAAATCTCAAATTTTGCTTTTCCTTAAAATATAATTTAAAAAAAATGATATTCTTTCTGAGGATCATTTCGGAATTATCACATTTATATGAGCTAGGAAATTCATGGATTTTTCTTCAATATGACAATACGTATTTGCGAAAAGTTTCATATACTTTATCAACTTGCATATTGCTTTAGATAATGCGATAATGCATAAGCAAAGGTTTTTAATATACAGATGCCTGCTTTAAATTGGATTTTCATTTTATTAGTTTTAGCAGGTTCTTGAGGTGATCCGTTGATTGTGGCATACAATTTTCATAAATTTTGAAGAAATCATGTGAATCTTATGTCATAAATTATGTTCATACAAAGAAGATTCACCGTCAAGTACATTTTTGTTGAAGTTCGGTAACAGTCAAATTCAGTTTTAACCCTTTGAGAAACATAACGTGAAAGAATGAGCTCTAATTATTTTAACTCAATAAAAATGGTGCTGCTTGCATCAAATTAGGCTCGTTCAATGATTCTCTGAAATATTTATATGAATTTTATAATTAAAAATGGTAATATATATATCAGAAGAATGTTTTTTTTGCGTGCTATCTATTCTGCCTCTCGAATTGATATTAATTCTGAAAATATAAAAAAATAAAAGAATCATATTCTTTACATATTTTTTTTCAAAGATATGCAGATTGCAAAAGATGTTTAATCGAAGAAAATATGTTCTTTGTCCATAAACAAATTTGATTAGTGTCAGTATATTTTAAGAAGCTTTATACGTACAAGTGGGAAATAAAATTTTTTTAGTGATTCTTTTAAAAATGCTCTTTATGCAGTTCTGCTTTTAAACGAAGAACCTCACAATTTGTTCATGTTAAATGTGTTACAATGTTTTTACAATTTGGAGTTTTGCATTGAGATAAATGACAAACGATATTCAGACTTTCCCTTCCATCACATCTGCTTGATTCTGATGTTAAAAAGCGATAGCCATGATTTCTTTTAATTTATTTAATGTTTTGGCTTGATTAAATCATATGAAACAAGATGATTGAAAAACGTGTTCATTGTGTGTAACATAAAGAAATCGCGATTTCGATGGACGGTCTTGAGACAATCCATTTTTTCATTCGATGACTCAAATAAGGGATCCATTACTTAAATAAATGGAAAATTTATATTCAAAAGAAGGTTTCGATGTTCCGGATGAAAGTTGAAGTTAGGAAAAAGAAAGTAAAGAAGCCAACCAGAAAGGCATTTACCGGATCGTTTTTGACAGAGTTCTCGTGATCGCAATCCATGTCGTTGGTTTCTGTAATTTTCCAAGTGTTTGATAATAATATTCATTGTCATCATCACTGTCGAGAGTGTCAATAAACTCGCTTATGCAATCCGCGTCTTTTCTCCCATACGCCTAAAAAGCTGTAAAACATTCGCGTGCATCTGCGGAAATGATTCTTTTACCGTTCTTCCGCGGGAGATGCATCAAAACTTCTTTCCCTTCTCTCTTTACCTCTCTGTCGCAATAGTTTTACGGATTAAAATCGGAAATCGCGGAGATTTCCTTACGTCATTTCCCTCATTCTGACCGGTCTCACATTTCGGCAACTTTCAAATCGATTATGTGGTGGTCTTGGTGTTAGTTTATTTGAAAATTGTATCATGACCATAGGAATCCATCGCATCAAACTCGCCGAACCAGCCTTTTTCGATCAAAAGAAAAAGAAGTTGCGTTAACATCTTTGAATGAAACAATGAATGTTTGCTCTAATTGCAAAAACCTTTGGTTTTAAGAAGTTTCAGCTTCTTAGCTGCAGAAAAATAATTTCTTTTTTTTTGTTGCATGTTAATTCCTCATCAGGAAGTGGGAATTTGTGTGCAGTCTCAGGACAAACTTCACTAAAAAGCACATAGCATAAAGCAAAGTTTCTTATTAAGGACACATTTCGCTTTTATGTGCTTGATTTTTTTTTTTTTTATACGGAAATGCGAGATAAAATTCATTTCTTCTGATCATCTTTCCGGTATTATTGTATTTCATATTTTTTCTATTCTTTGCAGATAAGTCGGCACAAAAATGAGCAGAGCCATGATATATATTGTACGTCGAGGTCTAAGTTCGGGTTATTTAAAACCAACTTCAACCAATTCTTCATCGATGAATATAAGGCAAACATTTATAGGTAAATATGTAAAAATCGAATTTATCATATATATATATCATAAATATAAAAATGATAAATTAAAAACATTTGTAAACATTGTACATAAAACAAAACATCTAAGGTTGGCAATATGCTCGTACATTTTCATTTAAATTATATTTATTTAAAGTGTTTTATAATGCTAAAGAATGGATTTTAGATTAGTAACAACAGTCGTGAGGGGAATTAAAAGATAAATATTTATTATGTATATAAAGATTTTCATTGATGATTTATGGTTTGCCTGTATATGGCCTTCCTTGAAATGGATTCTAATCCGAAGCTAGTTTGATATAAGCGCTTTATAGATTTATTCCTTGTCGCAGTTAAGGATTATGTAGCAAGAAGGAGATGTTTATTTTATTCAGGATTTCTGTAAACTTTTACCCTTATATTATTTTATAATTTTAGTAAATCATGGGATAATCTATTTAAAAAATTTTTGCGATATTTACGACTAATCAATATATTTAAGAGTTGAGATCTTAAATATATTGTGTGTACATAATAATACACTCAAATATTATTGACTCTGTTTGGGCACTGAAACTGATGCATCATAAAAGAAACTTATTCCTTCTTTGTTGCGGAGTCTAATTCTTAATGTGAAATGCTACAAAATATTTTTAAAAATTAAAATAATTTCATTTCAACCATTATTTTTCTTTAATGTTATTTTTATCCGTATTCCAGAAAAATTAGCGCCTGTTCTTGTGCAGGTTTTTTGGTATAAAAGAGTAGGATGAAAACGGTTTCTGTTTAAAAAAAAATCATTAAAGAGCAAAGCTTTATAATGGAGTTCGCCAGAGTTTACTTTACTGCGGATTAAAACACTTAGAATAAAATAATTTTGTGTGGGATTTGAACATATTTGAGTCTTGGTGCCATTTAAGTGGGTTTGCTGCCAGATCCATAATCGAGACGAAACAAAAAATGAATTAAATACACGCCAAAGAATTTCGTGACTTTAACTGCATATCCTAGATCAGACCGAACTGTTTTACATTTCCAGATTTTTGCCATTAATGAGATACCAACCTCCGTTTCGAGGTTAAAATTTGAATATTGCTGCTCGTAATGTTTTACATCGCGGGATGGGAATCTTAAATTTTTTGAATCGTACCACTCGGATTTAGTATTTTGATATGATTGCAATCCATCTTGCAGATTATTTCGAGCAGGATCACAATCACGCATTCATACCGTCAAGTCCCGTGGCGCCTTTTCAGGATACGACGGTTGAGTTTATCAATGCCGGCATGAACCAGTTCAAAAAAATCTTTTTAGAAGAGGAAGAGCCCCCGGAAAAGAGAGTCGTCAATTTCCAAAAATGTATCCGCATCAAAGGGAAGCACAACGATCTGTCGCAAGTCGGCGTCGATGGCAGTCATCATACATTTTTCGAAATGCTCGGAAACTGGTCATTCGGGGATTATTTCAAAGTGAGTGATCTGCGGAATACTGGAAAGGAAATGTTCATTTACCTTCTGGTTTGCAGTTGGGATTTCACTTAAACGTTCTCTTCCAGAAAGAAGCCTGTTTATTGTCATGGGAGCTGATTACAAAAGTGTACAGGATTCCACCCGAGAAATTGTACGTTACGTACTTCGGGGGCGACGAATCAGTGGGACTGGCCCCGGATTTAGAAACTTTGGAAATCTGGAAGGAGATAGGGTAAGAAGTTATTGAAAAGTGCTAGTGTGGTAAACAGATGACATTGTAACGTTCACCGTATAGTATAAATTTTCATATTGAGGTTCGAAAATTATTTGAGGTATTTAGTAATAGAAAGGTTTAAGAATTAATTTGCCTTTTAACTGGGTTCATTAGACTGCAATATGGATCACAAAATCATTTTAGTTATTTTCAGGCTGAAAGAAAACAGGATACTGCCTTTTGGTATGGTAGAAAACTTTTGGGAAATGTCATCGACTGGTCCATGTGGACCATGTACCGAGATCCATTACGATCATGTTAATGGCAGAACGGAAGCGTCCTCTTTTGTAAATACTGGGTCATCCGATGTAGTTGAATTATGGAACATAGTCTTTATGGAATATAATAGGTTAGTGCTAGAACTGAATATGTGCTCCTTGCTCTTTCGAAATTAATAATGTCTCGTTATATTTCAAAAACCATTCGTATCGTTGGGAGATGTTAAATGAAACCTGAAGCTTGTTTTTAACCATGATTTTTAGTGGTCTTTATTAAGTGTGAATTTTGTCCGAGCATATAAATATAAGTTTTCGCAATAGAGACGTACGAAGTATTTTGTGTGTGTCTGTTTTCAGAACCGATGACGGAACTTTGGAAAAGTTAAAAGGTCATTTTGTGGATACAGGAATGGGTTTTGAAAGATTGGTGGCCATTATGCAGGGTAAAAGGTCGAACTATGATAGTGACCTTTTTTTCCCCCTATTCACGGCAATACAAAAAATTACGGGTCATTCCGGTTATACCGGAACCTACAATGGCAACGAATTTGACATCGCTTATAGAACCTTGGCCGATCATGCTCGCATGATTACAATTGCTTTAAGCGATGGATTGCTTCCTAATGTACAGTATGTAAGATATAAATGATCCATTTAGATAGCACCCAAACAATTATTCCTTCTTCGTTGTAATGAATATGGTAAAATTTTTAGTTAATAAAATTTTTTGTTTTATTTCACAGTAACAGAATTCGAGCTGTTCTACGCAGAGCTTTAAATATTTCTCAGAATGTATTTAAAGTACAAAAAGGGTTGCTGAAGGAATTAACAAATTATGTGGCAGAATCTCTCTCTGCAGCATATCCGGAAGTCGAGAAGAAACTGTCAAAGGTTAATGATGTTAATAATTTTTTAACTATTTTAACTTCAATTTACACATACGCTTTATTTGAAATCAGGCAACATTAATGAATTACTAAAAATTGATAAAATTATTATCCAAATTTTCGCCTCTGTTATATAGTTTTTCAATTTATTTCTAAAATTTTTTTGTGACTTCAAAAAATTCATTCAGTTTCGATTCTTTAAATTAATAATGAAAATAAAGTAACAAATAATTATTTTCACATGAAAAAACTTAAGTTATTAAGTAATAAAGTAATAAATTGCGAAATTATTCGTAGTATCTTAAACAAAAATGCAAATAATATTTTAATAAAACATTAAAATCTTTATTTAAAAAAGTTAAAAAATTATGATTAATTTGTAAATTTCAGATAATTCATTTTTAAAAATTACTAGGAATATTCTCTTTATTATTATTATAGTAGTTTCCTCCTCAGAACACTTCTGCCTGGATTTTATTTTCCATCCCTCTACGGGTTGGTACCAAATAGTGGGTGGGTCTGCTGTTATCCTGTTGAGGAGCTTTTTCTGGGTATGTGGCAGGTCTTCGAGTGTTATTGTTCTTGACCATACCTTAGTTTTTGGTTGCCAGATTGTGGGGAGGTCTTCCTTTCAACTGTTGTCATTGTTGAGGAACTTTCCGACTATGTGCAGTTTTTGAATATAATGACTTTTTGTACCTGGGTGTGTGTTTTCAGGGGGAGTTTGAGAGTGTTGAGGTGTTTGGCGAAGGAGTGGGGTGTGATTCCTGTCGGGGATATTATGAGGGGTAGTATTATGACTGTATTTTGTTTCCAAATCTGTTTTATGTCAGTGGCTAGAAGGAACTATTTTTATTTTTTTTCATTCTCCTTTTTCTCTATATTGTTGTTATTGGGGATAGATACGTCTATCAAGAATGTGCTTCTTTCCTTCTTGTTGACGAGGGTGATGTCCGGTCTGTTATGGGCTACTGTCGTGTGTGCGGAGTGTCATGCCCCAGTATAGTTTGGTTTCACTGTTTTCTAGGATAGTTTGCGGGGGTATCTATAATGTGGAGCCGCTCAGTTACGAGGTTGTGTTTGAGGGCAAGCTCTTGGTATATTATTTTGGGTGCTATGTTATGTCTATCGGTATAGTCGGTGGATGCCAGGAGTTTGCATCCGCTGGTTACTGTTTAATTTTTTCTGGGGCTAGATTTTTATTATTATTATTATTATTATTATTATTAAATGTGGTTGAAATTGTTATATATATAAAATGATATAAAAAATATCAAGTAACTTATAAATAAGTTTCAAATATATTGAAAATGGTAGAAAAAAGTTTTTTTTATTTTCTGATTTGCATTTAACGAATTAACGTATCATAAATTGTGGAAAAATACGGACCTTGATCATCACATTCAACAGTTATACCTATAGAAGCAGAATTAGAAACATCTTACACTGAAAAGTTTTTTAAAAAACAAAACTTTAAATCTGATCAGCAGAATTATGAAACTTTTCTAAATTTTTAGGTTCATTTCATAATTGATCAAGAAGAAGAGACATTTATATCAAAAGAAGTAGAAATTTTTGAAAAGTGGCTTCAGATGTTAACAAGATACCCAGAGCTGGGAAAAACAAATGTAGAGCAAAAGTTGGAATTCTTGAATGGCTTTAATTTTGTTGAGCAACAAATTTGTGCAAAAAATTTTTCAGTTATAACAAATGAAAACGCTTGGAAGTTAATGGATACTTATGGAGTCCCAGTGAATTTAATTAAAAAAATTAGCGAGATTCTAGGCATGCTTTAATCTTTCATAAACTTAATAAAATACAAGAAGTTCAATGCTGTTGTTGCAATTATGTCAGTGGTGTTAAACAGTTTTTGAATCAAAAAATTTTTTTTCTTCCAGATTTGCAGTTTAGCATTGATGCATTCAATAAATACAGAAAACTTTTAGTTCAAAGAGAACGAAGATCGAACGAGTTGAAATTTAGTAGTAAAAGTTGCGACTATTTACAAGTTGCTTGTCGGCTGAGAGAACTGAATCTTGAGCCGACATCGGATGATTCTAAATATAATTATAAAATCGTTGAAAATGGTGAATACCACAATGAAGATCAGCCGGCCAACATCACTGCTATTATTTTGAATAATACTGTTGTTAATGCTGTTCAGCCGTCATCTCTAGAAAGTACGTACATATATTTAAATTTATTTGTACCATGCTTTAACATCTGAATAATTTTAGTTTGTATTCGATTACAGTTTTCTCATTGGCATAACTTTTACTAGTTTTGCCCATCATTTGTGACTGAATTAAGAATTTGATATAATTGCTTCTGTTAATCACTGCTTAAATCGAGTAATACTTATAAACCTCAAATTCTGCCCGATAGAAAGTTAAAAACAAAAGATTTTAATGTCATGTTACACTCTTTCTTTTCCCTTTATTGGTATGATTGTACTCGAAAAATATGCAGTTTCATCTCACTGTATTTTGTGATCCAATTCTTTAAGGGACTTGAATTTTATCAGAGAAAAAGTGGAATTTTTTTCAAAACTAATCGGGCTTTTATGGCCCTTTATTCTTTAGTGCCGCTTGATTTCATTGTTATTTTTTTATCGACTGAAAAAGTATTTCGGAATTTTTACCTTGCTTCTGGATTACAAAAAGAATTATTTTTCTTTTTAGAAATTAACAATTGCATTTTTTTCAGAAAATTCTGAAATTGCCTTGGTGTTAGATCGAACAAATTTTTTTTGTGAGAGTCCTTACCAACGCTCTGATTTGGGCAGTTTTATTATTGGAGACAACATTGAATTTAAAATTTATAAAGCTTATAAAATGGGAAACCAAATTCTTCATTTGGGTACTTTTGTTAATCCTCCGCAGTGAGTAATTAATTGTATCTTTGCTGAAAAAGAAGGAAATTTTTATTATTTGAGCATTTATCTGAAAATAAAGCACCACAGTATTAAGATTTTTTTTCTTCCAAGAGACTTTTCTTTTTTCTTTGTTGCCTCTCAAATCAATTTAGAGATATTATTATATAATGTTCCTTTTGCCAGTATATATACTTTTTATATTTAGAGTTAAAGTAAGATTATTTTAAACGGATATTATTCGTTTAATAATAAAACCAGTAAATTTAGATTTTATAATTAAAAAAATTGATATAAAAGTTGAAAAAATGTGAAAAAATTTTTATAAATGATTGTATTTTTTACGTACGGTAAATATTTATCTATCATATAACTATTAATCTATTCAAGGGAAGTTACGATATCAGTAAAAAATTCGGGAATATTGAAAGTGAATGCAAAGACAAGACAAGGAATAATGCGCAGCCGTTCAGCTATTCATGTCTTAAATGCTGTTCTTCATAGTAGAATACCTACTTTAGAAGAAATATGTTCATATGCAAGTAACGATGAATTCACTTTTTCTTTTATGAATTACAATGAAGAAATAAATGTAAAAGGTGAAGTTAATTTCTTTCAATAATTTGTCAGTTTTATCCACTACTCCAATAGTAATAATAATTTCTTTTCTCAATTATTAATTTCAATATTTATTATTTGGAATTTTCATCTGTAACTGCCATTATATTAAAGGATCAAAATACATAAAAAGCATAATTTTTAATACATTCCATCTTTCTTATCCTATTTATAAACAAGATAAACTAAGATAAACAATTTTTCCACTGGATGTATATTTCCTTGTTTGTATATCAATCAAGAATTTAATGAGTTAAAATCAGGAAAAGTCTAATACTTCTATTTAAATAATTTTATTTTAACTTTTTACATGAAAAAATTTTGAAAAATGCATTTATTAATCAATAATTATTGTTCATGTGCCTTTTTTTCAGTAGTAGATATCAATGATGGATTTTTAAAATTTTTCAGAATTAGGGGAAGTAGAAAAATGTGTAAAAGCCGCAATCCAAAACCCAAGTACCGTGACCAGAAGAATCTGTGATCGAAAACATTTGAGACAGATGGAAAACTTAATAGTCAGAACTGGTCAAACGTTTCATGAACCAAAAATAACTGTAATTGATATGGATGGTCCTATTGTAAAATCCAGGTAATTTTCAAAAAATAATCAAATTAATATATTTGAAAATATGTAATTTAAACATTTAAATACATACATATTTTTTCTTTTTAAATGATAACAATTAATTCACATATTTTTAAGGAAATGTTGAAGATAAGTTTCAAAGAAATAGATTGAAAATGAGGAGATAGATAAAATTAAATTAATTAAGACATCTTATTTTTGTGAGTTCTGTATTTTAAATGTTTTAAGTTAGCATTAAAAAACCGACCTATTATTATTTTTTCCATATTTCCAAAAAAATTATAATAAAAGCGTTTGCTTTTTAACTCAACTTTCTCTATTTTTTTTCCCAAACTACTGAAAATTTCTTTATACTATGTTTTGGTAATAGCAAATTTAACACTTTTTATTCGATTAATTTAAAATAATGTTGTTTTGGTGATCAAAAATTTAATTGACCGATTAATTAGTACGGACATAATTAGAATAATTATATTCTTTGAAGGGAACCTTGTAGTGGCGCACATGTTCTAAATACATCGGACATTGAAGATTTCATTATCATAGATTTTAAAAAAGTTGGATATCGTAAAAAAGAATTACATGTATTGACAGGTAAGAAGGCGGCCGAGGCAGAAAAGCATGGACAGTTTTGTGCACAAAAATGGGTTGCTTTAAGGCAACTTAACGATCGAATAAATAATCTGACAACGGTAGGTACTACTGTAATTAACGAAGTTCATAATTAAGTTAGATCTATAGGGATAATTTTGAAATTCAGTTATATTTTAAAAATGAAATAATTTTTTATATTATTATTCTTACATTTTATATTACTACATGTATTTTTTTCTTTTTCAAAGACTGTTCAATACGTCGAAGAATTAAAAATTTTTCTTAAGCGTTTACTCCGCTATCGGCACATATCTTACTGTATCAGAAATACCATAATAGATGAAGCGCGGATGATGATTAAATCTCTCAAAAAATATTGCAAATCACGAATGAGGTAAGATATAAGGCCTTTTGATAGATCGTGTGTAGTATGACTCATAATCATGCTTCGTTTAAATTGACTTTATTCTATAAATTTAATATTTTAAAAATTAGAATGATTTTTTTTACAGCATATCTTTTATACGTTCACAAAAAGAGTCAAAAACTGGATTTTGTAATTTAAAAGATTCCAAACTTGCTGATTTAATCATTACAAATAATTATATTATATATTATAATAAATAGATATTACTTCACTTCGGAAAAGTGAGAAATTTTCTTTTATGAAGGTGTTATTATATTTGATTGTAGTTTTCACCTATTATTATTATTATTATTATTATTATTATTATTATTATTATTGTAGTTGAAAATTTTACTGTGTTTTCTAATTCTTCTGCACATGCTTTTCAGTTGTCTTCAACAAAATAAAATAAAGTGACCTAATTTTTTTTCAGGATATGAAAATCCATCAAAAAAAGAAGTAGGTTCGATTATCATAGAGGAATTTTATGAGAATAAATAGTAAAAAGCGGCCTTCGCAAGTGTTCATTGGAAAATCTCGGAGGGATAATTGGAAGTTATATTCCCTAAATCACACTCACTACACAATTTATATACATATTTTATTTTTCTTCCGTATAAAATTATAGAAATATGATGTTTCATAAATAAGTTAAATATTCTTAATATACTTACGTGATTTAATTTTGAAAATTGCTATTCGGATTTACCAGTTATTTGAAACCATCCTTCTGATTTGCTTGTGTTTACAAAACCTTCGGATTTAAGGCGTAACGTGATAGTCTATTTGAAGGGTTCATGATATGCAACCGATCTAAAAGGAAATTGGGAAATTCAGTTTCGTAGCGCGTTTAAATGAAAGCAGTACTGCATTTTCGGAAAATTTAGTGTTTCAATGTAATTTCCTTGTTTGGATTTAATTACTTTTTTCTTTTGTTATTAAAAGGGGAAAAAGAACTAGAAGCTTTTAAAATAAATTTCACTTTCCGGAAAAAATATCTTGAAATTTTTGGTTAATAGTAAAACGGTAGTTTGAATTTAATGAATTCAATTAGTAAAATTTAATCATTTTCCACCAAAGGTATATAGAATAATTTTCTTTGCAAACACACCGTGTGGAAACAAAAGACGGGCCATCTGATGTTGAATCAAACGAGACTGAATTTTCTCTTACTTCATCGCAAAATTTATTTAATTAAGAAAAATGATTCCGCTTAAGATTTTATTTTCATTTTTCTTAAGCACTTCGCACCACTTTTCCATATTAAGTCTCTTTGGATAAATATATATCAGACTTCGGCTTAATTGTTAAAATAAAAAAAACTTTTTTCGTTCAGATTCAAATAATTCTATTGTTTAAAGAATTTTCAGGGCAAAAACTTACTAAAACTAAAATTTTCTTATACTTATCTCAGAAAAGTAACAAGAAATTATTTGACATTTAATAATTAGTAACATACACATAGGACATTGATTTATTTGTATATCTTATGCTTGCTTTATGAATGTGTTTAAAATGAATAACATTATCCTTTTGTAGAATTAATAGTTCGATTATGGCAAAAAGCTTAATCGGATCGTTTATATTATAGTACATGATCCAGGCACTCTAAGAAAGGAGCTCTTCACCATTGTCAAACTAATCAATGCTTTTAATTGACTTCTCCCTAGGAATTTTATGAGTGCAAATTAATTACAAGTTTTAAGAATACACTTTTAAATGTTTAAAATTTAAATTTTATATGAATGGTTGCATTTTTGCGGGGCTCTTATAAAGCGCAAACTTAAGATGGAGATTAACTTATGTAGAAAAATCAAAAATGCATCTTAGACTCGTGTCGGGAAGGATCTCATTTTTTTATTTGGCGCATTCATCCGAAAGGGAGTTCTTACAAACGGTTTCTGCTTAGGGTGTTAAGATAAATTTGTGATTTTCACGATTTAAAATTAAATTATGACATCAAAACAGGAATCGCTCATTTTACGCATCGTGTTTGAAATTCAGAAAAAAAATCTCGTTTAATTTTGTTATCTGCAGGTAATAAAGTTACATTTTTATAATTGTATTAAATTCGGCTGTACCATTATGCCTTCGAGATCTCTCATTTAGGTTCAGTCGATGAAATATTTATAGTACAAGGTGCGATTTTAGATTGGTGGCCTTTACGCATTCGCGGCCCTTTTTGAAAACACATGAAATCTAATACATTAACATGCGTTATGGCCGAATTTCGTTACCGTATGTGAAATGGGTGTGAAAATTGCACTCGAGAGTAGATTTTGTTTTTCATTCATTTTAAACACTTCATTAATAGATAAATATAGTATTTCACATTAAAATAGAACAATACATATTCATACAGGCGTTAAGTAATATAGTAAAAGACATATTTCCCTTAAATGTGGCGCAAATAATAAAATTATAAATTGAAACCAGGTGTAAGAAAATTTGTCTTTTGAATCGATACATTTTCGCTGCTTCACTTTTACTAAACTTTGAACTTTTTTTTAAAATTATAATTATTGTTATCATTAATAGTGTTAAACATCAATCATCACCACCGTCATCATTATCAGAAAGGCTTTCGGTTATGCATCATAATTTTGAAATTTCGTCTCTTTTTGGATTGCCTGACATCGCACCAGTTATTTTCCTCGCGAAGCACCATCAAATTGAAGCAAACGCAGAAACATCTTCGGATAGAAAATAATTTTTCCACAGTAGTTAAAAAATTATGCCATACTTTCATATCAATCTTATATCGAATTAAGCAGATCGATGTATTTAACTAATAAAAAAAAGGTCGGAAATCTTTCGATCTTTAGCATTCGGATGCGGAATTTTTTTCATCGTTTTTAATGCGATTCTTTTAACAAAGGAACCCTTTAACTTTCAGGATAAGAAATGAAAAATGTCAAGATGTTCCGATTTATTTTTTTCGCACCAGCCACGAGGTTTGATTAATATTGTTTGAAGAAAAAAAGGACAATGTTTTTTTCGACGATCGAAAAGATCAAATTAGAGAGATGCCTTCTGAAGAAGTTTCAAAAAATGCAAGCAAAAACAATTTTTTTTTTTTTTTTTTTTTTTTTTACATTTTGACCGTAGCACTTGTGGAAAGAATAATTTTTATATAAAGTTTGAGCATTTGCTATAATAATTTTCATTATTTTTCAAACAGTCGAAAAAAAAAATGTAGGAAAAAAAAAATCACTTTGGACGGGCTAAATAAGTTTACCGTATACGCAAACATAAGAGAATGAAAATGAAATGAAGATAAGAGAAAAGAAACGAATGAAAAATTTTAATAATTTAACATCGGCCACAAAAGCCATTAAAGCAATCATTTCAAACGGATGAACGCAATGCAAAGTAAATGAAATGTATTACTGCAATGTGGGAACCCAGAAACCTAAGAAAAAGCCACGAAGTAATTTTAAAAAGCGAAAAGTTTCTGCTATTGGAGGAAATTTATTTTTCGAATGGATGTTTCCTGATAAATGACCAAAATTATGTAAAATTCCAAATTTTCCACTAATCCACCGACAAAATATTAGGAAAATAAATCAGAAACAGTGAAAGGAATAAAATAGGAAACATTGAGTCTGATTTGCTTCCCAGACTTGGGCATTCTTGTTTTACAAGATTTAGGTAAACAATTTTTTCGCAAAAAGATTTTTTTTTTTTTTTTTTTTTTTTAAGCCGAAAATTTTGGTTTCGGTTTTATTTTCGAATAGAACCAGAGACGAAATGCTAAAATATTTGTTTCAAATGCAATAGCATGGCAGTATAAAAAATTTTGAACTAAAATTCTCTATAAACACCACTTATGCCTGCATTATACATTTACGTATATATTACGCTTTAGACTCCATCAAAATTTAGCAAATGGACAATAAATTTCTCATTTAAGAACCAGGTTGCCTTTGCCTAAGTTTTATCTGAAAAATTTAAGCAAAAGCAGCCTCTTGTTTTCTTTCATTTTTTTCGTCTTATTCAAACAATATATTTAAATTTAAAAAAAAAAAAAAAAACCTTATTCTTATGGCAATTTCGTTGTGAACTTTTCCTAATACATTTAAATTTCTTTTTAAATATTCAAAGTAAAAAAAAAAAAAAGTGGCGGGAAAAAAAGATAGAAAATTCACAAAAATCTAAACTATTTGCAACTAAATACAAAATAAAAGGAAATCATTTTAACTAATTTTAGAAATTTTTTTTTTTTTTCTTTTCCAAATTTATCTTCAACCATTAATTTCAACCATTAAAAAATAAGGAGAAGTTTTAAATATGCAATTTTTTTTTTTAAGTCATAACAAACGTTAGATACTATTCAACTAATATATATTACTAGAGCAAAAAAATGTATCTTAAAAAATTAATCCATTTTTTACAATATCCAAACCATTGGTTAAATATAATAATGTATCAACGCAAATTAATAAATTCTAATCATTAATCGGTCAAGTGCACTCCTTTTTCGAAAGCCCATTTTTCTGTTTTATTTTTCTGTCAATTCCGTGTGTTTTGCGATGCGAAAATACGATTTAAGCTGAATGCGTGCACGACTGGACACCCAACCTTTTTTTCTTTTTGCGAACGAAATTACCTTGTTGTGCGTTTTGGGGAAAAAAACTTAGTTTTTTCTCCTCTTTTAAAATATGATCGGGAAACTTCTAAATAACCGCGTTCCTGGGGGAGGAAAATGTAATAGGAACTTTTCTTACAGTTAACATTTGAGAATAATTCAAGCTAGTAATCTGAAGGGAAAAAAAAAAGAACGACAAAACATGAACAATAAATTTTATGTCATAGGAACTATAGTATTTTTAAAAGTTAAAAAGAAAAAAAAGATATATATATATATATATATATATATGCGATTGACAAATAGTTTTCATTTCCATTCTGAAAATTCCGAAATACCGAATTTCACATGGAACGACTTAACAAATGACAATATTTTGTGCGTCAATCTTGGCGGATATTATGAGGAAAATATCTATCGAGTTCATATCACTTGAATATAGTCGATAATAAATTCAAGCAACGCGACTTATATTGTCAGATTGAACGTGATAAGTTCCGGAATTTAAAAAATCGAACTCATCGGAATTTCCAGGCTTTTGGATACATTTAAAAAAGACTGATCATGCACTGTCCACGATGAAAATATAAATTTGTGCCAACGCCAGCGTCAGTTTCTGAAATTCATTTCAATTCATGCGAATATTGGCAAAAAATATATATATATATATGTGTGTGTATGTATATATATATATATATAATTTCTGCACTAAATAAACGTCCCGCATGGGATTAGTGAAGCAGCATTCGCTATCTGGTTTAAAGCAAATTCCAATTATACAGAACAAAACTTTGTTCTTAAATCGGGGACAAACGGCCCTTTGCATAGGGTCCTTTTATTTTCCTGTTATGTTAATAGGATATGTAGTCGCAATATAATACATAAAATAGGGGACAAAGAAATACAAACATCTTAGATATACAAAAAAGAGAAACAAAATCGCAAAGCGACAAGCAATAAGGTTTTAAATTATCCAAAAAAATTTTATAAATTTTTTTTTTTTCCATTACAAACTAAACGCTATTAATGATTACCCGTATTAATGAAGACACAAGTCAATGATAGAGCTAAAGCATTAAAACATTAAAAATGTTTAAAAAAGCTTAAAATAATGAGATTCAATATTTTTTATCTCACAGTGTACAATTGAAAATCTTACATTAAATAAATAACCGCCACCTTTTTTTCCATCCACTTTTTGCGATACATAAATGCAAAAAGAAAAAAAAAAAAAGAAATTAAATCAAATCACAAAATTATAAAACGGAAGAAAAACTAAAAACTAATTTACTTTTAAAAATATTTAAATTTTTTTATATTTTTAAGAATTTTTTTTTTTTTTTTC
>JAOWBB010002774.1:0-39245 GCA_028565995.1 Ricinus marginatus | reverse complement strand
AAATTTGTGAAAAATCTAAAAATATTCACCATAGGAAGAACATTAAAAAATAATCAAATTATGTATAACTATTAAAGTTTTATATCTAAAAAATGGATTTATTAAATGTATATTAAATATATTATTAAATTAGATAATGAAAAATTTTTGAAATTTCATTTCAAGTTTATTTTTTAATGATTTCCGTCATTAACATTAAAAATTTTATAAATATAAACTATATTTTTTGTAAAATAGTTTCAATTAATATAAAAAAAGTATAAATTATAAAAATAATTCAATAATAAATTAAATTATTTTTTCTTTTTAAACATGAATAAAAATAATTTCTAACTAAATGTTCTTATCAATAAATAATTATTAAAATTAAAATACTTAACAAATATTATTTAAAATGTAAATACATTTGATATGTTAATGCATTATTAATGCACAAGATGTGATTAATAATTCACAAGATTTTAACAAATACATGTATTCCAGATTCCAGATTGATACTTCATTTAATATTGTAATTGATTTTTATCAAAAATTAATTTGAAATTCCTTAAAAAATAAAAATATAATAAAAATCAAACAATTAATACTACCAAATTCTACATACAATTATAATACTATCAAATATACATTTTTACATTAATTTAAAAACTTTAGATGTTATACTTTAAATAAAGTGAAGACTGATATTTGTTTAGTGTTTTTAAGAACTAATCATAATATAAAGTTTGTTTTACATCAGAAGTTAAGCAGCCATAAATATTTTTATCACTAAATATAAAGCATCTCAATAATCTAATGATATAAATAAATGACAAGTTTATAAAGATGAGATGAAGATTGCTAAGATGATTACAATTTCAGGTACTCATAATTAAAACTCTGAAGTTAGTTTGGACAGTAGTTATGTTACGATTTTGATAAATTTTCTGATGATGCTCTGACATTTTTTTGACAGTAAAACTTAGCAAAATAAGAAATAAAAAATATTTCAAGGCTCTGGCACTTATTTGATACGGAAAAGAAGCGCATAAAAACCTTTCAGATAAAAGCATCATTAAAAAAATTGGAATAATCAATTACTTTTTTGTACGACACAAACTGAAATGTGTGAAAGTAAGCCCATACTAAAAAATGGAAAATTGTAAAATTACTATTATGTAATTTAGAATTATGAAATTACTATTAAATATGAAAGTAATTGAATTAAGTTTTGATGTGATGTGTGATGTAAAAATGCTAAGGATATGAATATCATTAAAAACAATCTTGTAATAATCAAAAAAGGCCGCATGAAAACGAAAAATCACAAAAAATATTTTCCACAATTTTTTAAATCAGGCATTGGCGAAACTAGACAAAAAATTTAAAGAAAAGATAATTCAACAGAATATTGTGGTAATGAATATCTAAAGTATTTTAAATTCTGAATTGCAAATATTCAAATTTCATCGCAAAAACTTGGTATTCGGGAATTAAATAAGCGGCAACAAAAAAGAAACAAATTAATATTGAATCAAAATTATCAATAAAATTGACCAAATTTTTAATAGAAATATTTTTACAAAAATAAGAATGAAGCCAGAAAAATTTAAGGCAGAAACAATTTACGAATGGATTGATGAAATCGGAGATAAAATACCTTTTTCCAGACCAAAAAAAAATTTTGCAAGAGATTTCTCCGATGGAGGTATTACTTAAAAATTTTTTAAAGCACATGTGGAAAATGTATTTAAAATTTATATATTATCGTTATTTAAATATTTCAAACTTATTTTCTAAAAAAAGTATAAACCTAAATTTGATCTTATTTTCAATTTTATCTATTTAGCTTTCAATTTAATTAGTCTAGAAAACAGTTGAATATATTTAAGAAGAAAGTTTTTTAGTTTTGGTTGCAGAACTTCTAAAATACTTTTATCCCAGATTAGTTGAGCTTCATAATTATCCTCCTGCCAATTCCTTTGCATTAAAATTGGAAAATTGGAATACCATGAATAGAAAGGTAAGTTTTTGCAATTATTTTATTATGCATTATATTCGATGAAACTTTATTTATGTGTGTTATATTCTAGGTGATGCCAAAGTTGAAGCTTCATCTTAATTGCAATGTAATTGAAGAACTATCTCGGGCCAATCCTCGGGCAGTGGAAAAATTATTAGCTGAAATAAAAAATAAAATCGATTCAGTTTTAAATGATGAATCCAAAAATAGTGAGGAAAAATTTAGCCCTGAGCTTTTGGGTAATTTTTAAAATCATGTTGTTAGTATATTTTTAGGTATATTATGAAAAATGTATCTGCAGTGAAACCATAAGACTAATTTAACAGATATAAATTGTTTCTGATTCAGACCAGCCTGTATTATCGAATGCCGTTTTTCTCCCACATTCGCATTAAAACTCGCGTCGTATAACTTATTATTAATATTTAGTATGGCCATACAGAATTTTTTCATTGCATTATATATATTATTTTGATTACCATTTGACCATGTCAAATGTTGGCTCCAATTAGAATTACATTCTAGCAAAACCAAAACAGAAAGTTTAATATTTAAAAAAAAAAAAAATATCAATTTTTTTAACATTAAAAAAAATTTAATGAAATTAAAATAGATTTATATAATTAAATTTTTAGTAATATATTCAAATTAAATAAACTTCAATAAATTCAATAATATATTCAAATACTAATTATTTTTCAAAGTGTAAAGTGAAAATAAAAAGTATTATTTCCAAGTAATTTTATTTTAAATTTGAGAATGAAAAGAATTGACACTCTGTCAATCACTAACCTATCTAATAATTGAGTTTTATGTTTAAATGTGAACTCTAATTTACTTAAAATCAATTAATTTTTTATAATGAGATAATGGTTAGTTCTTTATTTGATAATGCCTTTTTAATTCAAAATTAATGAACTCCCTAATCTTTAAATTTATTAAACTTTTAAAAATTTTTCAACTCATTGTAATATGTTATTGATTCAAGTTTTAAAGATATATATTTTAGCGATAATATTCTTGTGACATCTAAAAGCTATAGAACAATAATATATAATTCATTAAATAAGGTGATGCAAATTTTAAGATAAAAAATACAACGAAATTGCTAATTTTAATGTACTTTAATAATAATCCGAGTAATTCAAGAAAGGACAAAAATATATTTATAATTTTAATCTTTAATGAAATTACTAAATTTCTTACAACAGCACTGTAGCAACATAACTTAGATATAAAAATTAAATTACAGTAAAATAAACAGATCAGTATATTATTTAGAAAATATGGTTTAATGTAATCCTCACGGTTTTATTAATCCAAGTGTAATTAAACTTGTAACATCTGTGCTTCAAGCTAAATTAAGTTTTATTTTATAACATCGCAAATATACCTTCAATTATTCGCAAAACAGCTCATAAATAATGAATTTTTTCGTAATTTAAGATGAAATAGTTAAAATACCTATCAGCAAAACCGAGGAAGGAGAAAAAGTTTTTCAAAAAATGGTCCCAGCTAATTTATTGGAGAAGAAAATTGGAGAGATCAAAGAAAAAGAGAAAACTATTGCTATCCTTGAAAAAAAGGTTATTGAATTGTTTTATTTAAATATTGATCATATTATAATTAAATTAAACAATAGACTTCCTGACTGAGCATTCAGTTTTGCTTTTAACAGTAATAAATTTAATAAAAGATATTTATTTTAAAATTTTTTTGTACCTTTTCATAAACATAGCTTTTTAAGTAATGACAGTATAAAATTTATTATTATCCCAAATTAAAATTGAAACATAAAGATAATTATCACGAATTGATTCATTTACTTTTTTAAGAATATAATATTTAATGATATATCATAATGTGCAAGTATTTTCCAAAATATTAAAATCAATTTTCCCGTCTTTCAGTATATATATATTTATTAAAAAATTAACAAATAATTTAAATTCTTCGATTTTTATGAACTTCTTTGCTTCAATAAATGTAAATCAAAAGAATCGGGTCGAAAAAAAATATATATTCTTTCTTAAGTCAAAATACAAGAGTGTAAATTCACAGATATTAAGATTCCTTACTTATTTACAGTATTTGAATTGCAGATTCAGCATCTTGAAAGCATCCTAGCTTTGAAAGAAACAAGGATTCATGATCTTACTGAGCAGCTATATAAGCCAGAGGAAAATGATTTTTCCTTTAAAACTATGAAGCGTTCGATTCCTACTTTACAATGATTTCATTTTAAAGATCTTCTGATCATCGAAAATTTTTCAAGAATGTCAGAAAATAACCTGTTGAAGAAGCAACTACTGAAACTGATTTCGAAGAAAGATCTTAACAGTTTAATTGATTCTTACAAAAGAGATAAAAAGATTTATTTTAAAAATATTTTTTAAAAAATAACTGACAAGTATTTTTACATTTTAAATATCAAGATGTCAAGATAGTTTTCGTAATTTTTAAATAAATCTAATATCTTTCGATTAGAAATCATCTTAATTGTAAATTTCTCCACTTTATTCTATTCCTTAACATAAAATTTTAAATATTTTCTTTAATCTATACAAGGATTTTTCTTTTATTAAAACTATTTAAAATAAAACTAAAAAGATAATTTATCATTTACAGAAATCTTTTCACTATATTTATGTATATAAAAATTATAGACAAATACTTTTTTCAAATTTTTGTTGAAAATCTGTGCTCGCTTTAAATGTTTAAAAATGATTAAAATCTTTTGTAACCAAATATTCAAAGAAAGTACTTTAAATATCTTTTAAGGTACTTTATCTTGCATATACTGCACAGTCATTAAGAGTAAATAGCGTTTCCGGAACACATTTTAAGCTTCGAATACATTCATATATCATGTAAAACTTCCGAAAATTCCTTGTCAAATTCTTAATAAAGATAACCAAAATGTTGATTATAAAGTGAATTATAATATTTTTTTTGCATATATATAATAATAGTTGATGCATTCGAAATGCAAAAACGAATGCTATTTTAATGAAATTTTGATTAATAACTCAAGAAATTATAGACATTTCTGCCTGAAAAGTTTACTGTCACTTTATACAACGTTATATGTGACCCCGTAAAGAAATACATTTATATGAGATTAAATAAATATATGTTATTGTTTAAAAGATGCTTTCCTAAATATTACTCTCTTTGTCACGTCACATGTCTTATCATTTATTACCATTTATTTTAGCGAGCCAATAAAAATTGAACGCTCATTAGAATTTCTTTCAGCCAATTGTTCTTTTCCGATTATTTGCTATTACCAATCTATGTACAAATATTGTAAAATTTAGAAATATAAATTATTCGATTATTAATATTGACTACCTTTAATTGACAATTGATTTAATGGATTTACTTTTGCTTCCTCATACACCGAAGTCAGTATATAGAAAATTTTATCTAAAATATTTATTATTAAGTTTTTTCTTTATTTTCTAATATATTATTATTAATTCTGTTACCTTAATTCATTACATTTTCTCTAATAATTAAGTAATTAATAATTATTTCAATTATATTCAATAACTTATTATTTCACAGTATAATTTTAATTATTTATCTAGAAAAATACGATAAACAGTACTTCTAGACTCCTTTAGTAAAAACCTGTGAAAATTAGCTTAATTTATACATCATTTCTATAGAATAATTTATGATGAGTCGTTCGAATTCTTTCAATATAAATATAAATAAACTCTAGATCTATGCAAGCAAATGAAAAAATTAACATTATATAATCTTTTTGTTTCGTGTCGTTAAATTAGTTTAACAAAATTTAGAGTGTATTTAAATATAAATATGATTTTAATTTTTAAAGTAATTTTGAAAAGAGAAGAAGTAATAATTATGCGAGATAATTGATTAGGAAATTTTCTGAACGACAATTAACTTTTATTCTTCTCTATACAATTAAAATTTGAAAACACTAGTAATACATTTTTGTTATTAAGTTCCCAGGTATATCTAACTGACAAAGTATATATTTACAGTAAAAAAAATGTATCAGCAATTGTGGGCAAATATTGATCTTAAGATTATTATTCTAATCGTTAAAAAAAAAATATATATATATATATAACTGTCATAAGAAATTACATCGCGATGAGTATTGAAATTAATTTTTACTGCTGAGGTATCGTTAAATTTTACGTGAAATAAGTCATATAAGTCATCAAAGTTTAAAATACAATCTTAACCTAATTATTTCTTGAATCGTCAAAGCTTTTTGAGAAATATTGTTTTAATATGAAGGAAGACAGATTTTAGTTTAAAAAAAATAAAATCAAATTCAATAAAAGATATTAGATCCGCATACGTAATTTACAAAAATAATTTTTAAATTCTGAATGCAGAAAGACTTTCTCTCTAGTCGAACAAATTTGTAAGCCATCCATAAAATTCCAATAAGAATGACAAATCAAATTTTGTTATGTAGTTTCACATATACAAAAGATCATTTTTTGATTTAAACTTAAACATTACATTCTATCTTTTTAAATAAAAATTCTACGACATATTGCAGATATTGCAATATTCTAACCAAAAAAATTACAATTTTCATTATTAGTTTCATAAGACATCAGAAATGATTTGGTATTTCCCTCTTCCTTTAACACTTAGAGTCCCATTATATTTGTTTGCTTTTCAATTATCATTAACGGCTATGAACGAAGCACCAACGGGCGGGTTCTCATTTTAGTCAATGAACAATACTTTACTTTCACTTTATTTCTTCAGTATTTTTAAATTCATCATTCATTAGAGGTATCAAACCGGCGAGACTTTTTAAATATCAACAATACAGAAAAAACTGTAAGTATTTTTAAAAAACTGAAATATAATTTTTTGAGTGACATTAGGTGTTCCATATTAGGTAGCTAAAAGTATTTTGTTCAATATATTTGGAAGTTTTTAAAATTATTATTAAATAAAAAAGAAAATTGGTCTTGAAAAGGATGAAAAGTTCATATTTTAATAACAGTGCAAAGTAAAAATTAATTATATTATTACCTATTATCAAGGCTAGTTTTAAAAAATTTCAAAGAGAGAGCTTTCAAAATATGAAGGTAATCGTAATATTGATGAAAATTTATTCTGAATCCTCAAACCTTCTAACTGTTTCAAAACGGAATTTTTAAAAACTTTTCAAACAGGACAAATGGCTTACGATGTATTAAGACTGTTAACTTTCAATTATGTATTGTCTTAAATTATTAATAGACCTTAATTCAAGACTTAATTTATGTGATCATTCGATACGTTGAACAATCAATCTACAAAATCTGATCTAAAATTCCTTGATTGTGCCATTTAAAAATTATACTGTTGTTAAATTAGTAAAAGCCCTAATAAATGTTATAGTGCTCTTACTTTATTTTATATTCTTGATAGAATTGCTAAAAAATTTGGTCTAAAATTAGACAATTTCATTATTACAATGAAATTATTAAATTCCTTTCGTTTCAAAACATTTATAAAAACTATTCAAATTTTATTAGTAATTATTTTTCATCCATAAAAAACAATTAAATTCTTACCAAAAATGCTATATTCTCATGTAAAAATTACATATTTATCATATTTACTCAATTAAATTGATTAAACCATCTTAAAATTAATACACACTTTATATATCCTTCTCTTCAAATTTATAATACATTTTTTAGTACTAACAATATAATTGATATTAAAAATTAAATATATGCACGGTTTATTTATCACGTTGAATAATAAAATAGTGGGCAACGAAATTTATGCAAATTGTTTCAATTAAATGCATGGTTATGCAATAATAAAGCATTGATGATTGCCAATAGAAATTTGGTGAATATATTTCCAAAAACAGAGTAAATCATAAACAATGCAAGGTAAAACTTTCTTGTTTTTAAATACGTTATTGTTAAATATAAATTAAAATCTATCTCTGGATAATATGAAGTCCTATTTAGCTTGCTCTTAATTTATTACCATGTTTTAATTAATTTTGTTCTCTTTTGAAAAATAACAAGTTACCGAACATTAAAAACACTATTATAATAATTTTACTATTCTTTTCATAATTTTCTTAAAAAAATTGACACAACTAATTCTTCCACCTACAATTTATCTTTAATGAGTATTAGTTTTATATAAGGGGTGAAATTAAAATAAAAGTCACTTTATTTTATTTGAAAACCTAAAGGCACACCACTATGTATTTTTTAATATTGTTAGAAATTGGAAAGTACTTAATTTTTGTTCTTTTTTTTCATAAATTTTTAAAACAAACTTTTCCATAAGTAAGTCAGTCATTTTACAATTTAAAAAAAATTATACATTAACAATTCATAACTGGAATTTTTATACACGAAGAGATAAAAAGGAATATAAATGAAAATCGTTGCAAAAATAAATGACTGACAGGAATTCTGATAGAAAAATAAATACTAAAAAGCATCAATGAATCTATCTCGCGATTGAATATAAATGCGTTATTACGAAATGAAAATATGGCAACGGTGTTGAGTAATGTCAATGCTTAATAAAAATCTGTTGTATATCATAAACTTTTATTACCGGTTTGTGACTGACTGGAGAATAGAAAAAAAATTAATTAAGCATTAATAATACCCTTTACAAATAATGTTCTACAGATCGAAGACTTGCCGCTTGCAAAAAAAGGATTTTTACTTCATACATATTTACTTAAATATGCTTATGATATACATCTAAATGTTTGAATGATAAAAATTTAAATTTTAATAGTTAAGGGCACTATTAATAGAAAAAAATATATAAAACTAGGTGCAAGGATTTCATTCTTAATACGGTGTTAAGATAACAAATGAGTATATTATGTAGCTAATTTGTAGGATACATTAACTTTACATTAACTTTAATGTATAATGAGCAAGTCATTAAAGTATTAACTGTTTTTAGATGAGAGAAAACGGTTTTATTTTTTTAAATGCAACGAATTTCATGAAATAATTTTTGCCTATCGTTGAATTAACAAATGTTAAAATGTGAATGAATGCGCAAAATTAAAAATTTTTTAGAAAGATTCAGTTCTGCAAAAAATTTTTTACTTTACATTCAGTAAGGACTTAGCATTACGAATTAGGCTGTGGGTGATACAACAAAGAAAAACGTAAAGTGACGTACATGGGGAAATTTACAAATAACATAATCATGTATTCAGTGGCGGTTGAAGTATAATGAATAAAAATAAATTATTTATTTCACTAAATATTTAATCAATATCCTCGGCCCTACACTTAATAGTATATACCGTATGCATTGGATGATTCGAATAGTTTTCAAATAATAATGTACATTTAGTGAAGATTTGTGTAAAAGTAAAAAATATTTTCCTGCAAAATATTACTTTAGTTTTCCCACTTCAATTTCAGATTTTCATGAGACATTCTTTGTAAAGTAGACAATAAAAAATTATAATTAGATAGCAGTACACTGTTTTTGCCCACATATTGTAATGTCAAGTTAATTAATTTAAACAATTCTCATCCTATTAATAACAAAAACCAAACTTTGACCATTTATTAAATCTATATATTTCTCTAACTTTTTAATTAGAAAAAAACTAAAACTTTTTTTTATGAGCTAACAAAAATAATTTAAATTGATATTAAAATCAAACGGTTAATTTTAAATGATGAGTACGTAGACAGAAAAACCAAATTTAATATGTACAAAAAATCTTTACGGAATAACTGGAAACAACGACTCGTAATGTTGCGTACTTGGAATCAATTAATTGAAGAACGCCGTAGGCACCGGTAAAGTTTCTTATATTACCAGTGTTCGATACAAGAATAAACATTCAGAAATTTGGGATTCCCATTTATTTCTCAATCAAAATTTTATTTTTTTAAAATTATTCATACTCGTTCCATAAAATTTAAATACGCAACAGAATGTAAATCAGTTTTCTAAAATTTTAACTGATATCAGGACGAAGAAGCTTAAACAAAAAAAAAGGCGCATTGGTTTAAATTCAATTATTCTTACGGTAAGACTTTCATTTATAAATGTCAGCCCTTAAGGAACTCATGAAGTTTCAGATTTATAACTAACCTGCATAATATTAAATTTTAAGAAAAAGCATTATTTTTACAACATTTAGAGCTGTCGTAAATGTGTTTTTATGAATAAATTGCAATATTTAACAGAACCAAAGTGGGTTCGAACTAAGTTTTACAATCATTTTCAAACAACACTTTAATTTTGAAATTGTGTCATTAATTTTGACAAATATTATCATAATATCAAAATGTGATACATTTATTTTATTTTTTCAGAAATAATCAGATTGAATAGCGAAAAATCTGATCCGAATCGGCTTAGAAGTTAAAAAGGCCGGTGTTACTCATCTCAGTTTGCGCCTTTTTGTTAAAAATTTTCGATAATTTGATTAATTAATAACTTTTATGCACAAAATGTTTTCATAATTTTCATCAATAAAAATATTTGCACATTTATTTAAATTCTAATTGTAACATCATAAAATAGTAGATAAATGACGAAATATTGTGCCTCTAAAAAAAAAATATTATAAATACTCATTGTGCCTATCATTATGTAAAAGAAGTTTAAAATGCAGTTTCGCCTATAACCCCTCCGAATTTTTACATCAGAGCACAAGTGAAATACGAATTTTCTAATCAGAGCATCTTTGTAAGGCATTTGGTCTTAATGTTTTCATTTTATTCAATGACCAGCAAATATCGCCATGCATATGCAAAATTCTACTTTTTTTCTCCATTTGCCATTTTCAAATCAAATCCTTCTAAATTATGCTTTTCACCATCACATCTAATTTTCGGGAGAATTCCAATGAAATAGCAAGACGGCTTACAATATAATATAACAATAACAGAAGTTGAGAACTTATTTATATCAATAACGGAACTTTTCTTATTTTAGAAACATGATCATCCATACCGGTCTCGAAGTAGTAAATGCGGTTTTTTTTAGTTTGTTCGTTACACTCTTCGTTTTAACACTTGCTCTAAAAATTTATGCAAGATTAACGTGTGGAATTTGCATTTCGAACGTCAAAATGTCTGGGAAAACTATCATAGTCACTGGCGCAAATTCTGGCATCGGAAAAGAAACTGCCAGAGAATTGGCAAATAGAGGTGCCAGAATTATTATGGCTTGTAGAAACATTGAATCAGCAAATGAGGCCAAGGGTGAGTTTATATTATGTTCTTTTTAGGAATTTCCATTCTTAAATACAAAATTTTCTTCACAATTATTCGAACAAAATGTCATTTGCTTCGGCTAACAGAATGCCATTTGTTTCTATTTTATCTCCAGTTTTTACATAAATTATGTCGGTGGTTGTTTCTATATGGCAAGTTATTTCCATGAAATCATCCAAAAATAAAAAATATCAGTAGTAGAAAAATTTTCAACCATAAAAGAAATTGCTATTACAGAGAAATATTGATTTTAAAATTCAAATTAATAATAGCCTATTAGTTAAAAATATAACGCAATGTCAATTTTATCAATGGTCTTTAAAGTACTAAAAATTATAAAATTTTATGGCAATTTAATTTATCGTTTTCGTTATCCATCTCTGAAATGTTTTGATTTTGACATGACATTCAACACCATCCTAGATAATTTCAGTTTTTAACGACAATAATAATTTTTTTCTACTTAATAAAAAAGTTTTCCGTTCCATTTTTCAGATGATATTATTCGCACAACAGGTAACAGTAATGTAGACGTGAAAAAATTAGATCTCAGCTCACTTGAATCTGTCCGAGAATTTGCCGCGGACATCAACAAGACGGAACCAAGACTCGATATTCTCATACATAACGCAGGAGTCGCTTATACATTTGAAAAGGTGGTGACTAAGGATGGTTTGGATATGACCATGGCAACCAATCATTTTGGCCCATTTCTGCTAACACATTTATTAATGGGTACGCATTAAGTAACAAAATACCTCAGTCGTTTGGCATATATTCAGCTTCCGTTTCCGATTGCAAAACTCATTCCTAATGAAGTATATTTGTTTATTTTATCATTTTCAGATCTGTTAAAACGATCGAAACCATCTAGAATTATTGTGGTTGCTTCAGATTTATATAAATTAGCTATATGCTTTAATGTAAATCGAATTAATCCAGTTCGTTTTTGGTGTCCTGCATACCTTTATTATTATTCGAAGTATGTTAACATTATTTTTACGATGGAATTAGCACGAAGACTGGAAGGATCAGGTCAGTAAAGAGATTTAAATAGTAGAAAAATAATAGTACATCCTTACAATTTTGGTTTAAAGTCTAAAAAATTGGTCCAGAAAATAAATTTTTAAATCGATTTTATTCGTATGTAAAAATATATAATTTACTTAAAAAATTTTGCATGCAAGTTTTTAAAAAGATCTCTGCAAAGTTAAAAAATAGAATTTTGATGTATACGAGTCTCCAAAACTTAAATAATGAATCATTAATCGATTATGTAGAAAAAAAATTGTTATAACTAGTTTGAACAGTTAATATATTTTAATTCTTTTCTTATTTTCAATTAGGAGTCACAGCGAACTGTCTGCATCCAGGAATGATAGATTCTGGAATCTGGAGGAATGTCCCCTGCCCACTGAACCTATTTCTGTATCCTTTGATAAAAGGCCTTTTTAAAACTCCCCAAGAAGGTTGTCAAACCAGTGTTTATTGTGCCGTATCTGAAGAATTGGAAGGGGTGAATGGAAGATATTTCGTAGATTGTAAGGTATTAATTCTTAAAAAAAAATCATAAGATATCTAAACACAATTTAGCACTTATTTAAGGCAAAAAATAAATTTTGTTGACAATTACTTTATCCTAGTGAGATTATATAAAATGTCAATTTTCTTTTAGGAGACAAGTCTAAGTCAAACAATCCAAGATTCAGCAATTGGGAAAAAATTATGGGAACTAAGTGAGCCTTTGGTGAAACTAGAAGCACAAGATCCAAGAATATAAATAAAATTTTCATTTAATAAATCATAAAAAGGAACTCCATAGTGGACTGTTGGAAATATTTATGAGATTCTTATATGAAAGAACATGTTTATAATAATCTATTTAAAAAGTGAAAAATCTTGAATTTGGAGAAAAGAAATTCTTGCAGTACTTATTTTTAAATTCAGTAATCATTATTTGAGTGAAAAATTTTTGTTCTGAATTTGTAATTTTCTCTATTTACAAGTTGTTGAAATGATTTTTAAATATACTATATTTTATGCTTCTCATTTTCAGTAATTATTTTAATTCAAACAATCACAAAATTAAAAAACTTAAACATTGCAGATAAACATTTATCTCCTAAACTAAATTACATGTGAACAGATTTTCTAATTTAATCAAAATTTTTTCAGTTGCCCAAATAAAATATTTCATCATTTTTATCAACTTTCACTATTCAGATTTTATGACCAAAATTGTATTCCATTATCGAAGTGTTTTCTGTTTTTAAAAAATCTTAATCATGTGGGATGCACACTTATATGATTCATTTTCATTGTTGAATAATAATATATTTGTTAAAGCAAATTACCAAAATTTTAAGATATGCATTTGTCCCATTTTCATATATAAAAGTTAAATTTATTAAAATTTAATTGAATATAATATATACGTCTATGACATAAAAATTAACTTCATGCATCATCGACATTTGTTATCATAAAATATTCAAAATAACTAACAAATCAAATAAATTCTTTATGTTCCAAATGTATTCATACTTTTGCAGAACAATGACAATACAGGTATTGCGCAGTGTCGCTTCATACGTATCATTCTATTGACACGGTAAAGTGTATTTTGATTCGAGAAATATATTTATAATTTTGAAAAATGACTGAAACATTGCAAACCTCAGAAATAGAAAAAGATTCGGATCCTGTAGAAGAATCTATCAGAAAAGGTCGAACACTATCGACAAGCACATCTAGCTTTGAAGCTTTGGATCCCCACGATCCTAATATAAGTAGATTAGCAAATACAATGTTTCAGAAATGTTCAGATTTTTTATTAGGTAATTTTATAAAATGAGATACAGCCTCCTTTTTAATGTAATTTTAAAAGGAAGTATAATTTTTTTTTTTTACAGGTGAACTGACATCTACTCAGGAAGATTACAAATTGCTAGAGAACATGAATCGGGTAGCAATCACAAAATATTCAGATATGAAACAAATTGCTGGGAACATTGCAAGATGTATGAGTGAAGTAGATGAAAAATATAAAGGCATACAACCTTATTTAAATCAGATTGATCAGATAGAAGATAGTGTTAATAAATTAGAACAAGCTGCCTATAAATTAGATGCTTACTCAAAAAGGCTTGAAAACCAGTATAAAAGTTTAAGAAAGTAAAATTTCAATTTCAAAACAAATTTTTGAATAATTATAGCTTTAAATGTAAAGGAATACACTTGCTATAAGACAGTTGTCACTGATTGGAAAGAAATTTAGTTTTTTAAGAGATTTCTTTTCAAACTGAATCTAAATTTATTTGTAAATCATTTAAAATTAAGGTACCTTTGTCTTTAAAGATAAGTAATTCTACTAAAATAATCAAATTCTATATATATGTATATAAATATAATTTTTACAAATGCAGATATATGAACTTAATGCACTTTATACAATTTATAACCAATGAAGTATTTTAATAATAAAATTTAAAATTTATATTAAATAAAATTTGGAGAGTTTTTTTTATTCAACTTTTAATGTCAATTAATTCTATGATGAATTATATAATTTTAAATAGGATATTTGAATGTTATTAAAACTGTTTAACATTTATTTAAACCTGATTAAACAAATACTTAAGTTTACACTAAATTCTTTTCTTGAAATTTGTATAGAATGATCTTTCTCTTTAGTTAAAGAAAGCATTCACAATCATGAACTTGAAAATATTTAATGCAATACCTACTAATTGGAAAAAGAAATTTATACTTTATATAACTGTATTCCAATCTTTTTTATCATTTTGAAAAATATTTTTTTTGAGTTTTAGAAAATTACACAAATGAAAATCCTGATGTGCACTGAATGTAATTTCAAAAACTGAGAAACCTGCAGAGGTCCAAAAAAGTATGATTAAATTATTTGCCTTGAATGAAGTAGTTCTTAGATGTAGAACAATATAAAATCTAATGTAGCTAATACTAGGAGTTTAGGATCAAAGATTAAATAAATAAATACCAAATATATAATCTTAATTATGATCTTTGTTTTAATAAAATAATAAACTGATGCTTTTTTTTTTTTTCAAAAAAGTCATCATGATACATTGACAGAAATTGAAATTTTTTCACACAATCAGTAAATACATGTGTAATAAAAATCAAAGCAAATTTCTGACAAAAAAAGTCACAGTTCTATTCTTCATACAAAATTTGAGTATTTCTAAATCTAAAACATTCAATCACATTTACTACATGATTTTTCACCACAATATAGTATTGTGCATGAGTATATTAGCTTTATGCTATTCTGAAATGTATTGGTTACCTATTACAACATGGCTATACTATTTTAAACATAAATTTAATATAAAAATTTTTATTCAACAAAAAGTCTAATATTAGGCTCCTTTTTTTCAGTAATATGTAAATTATAGAAAATTAATTTGTAAGATCATAAATCAGTTTTTTCATGACTTAAACATTAAAAAACCTATTTAAAAAAAAATTTTTGAAAGTGAATTTTGGAAATTTCAGTTCTCTTAAATCATGCAAATACTGTTTTTGAAATATATTATAGTGTATAAGTATAAAACAAGAATCATTATTACGAGTTCCAAATGAACAACTTGCAAACTTGTCTTAAGATCGGACACAATAATTATCACAAAAATTTGTAAAAATAAACCATTACATTTAAAAAGCTTTAGAGCTAAAATCTATCACATTAGCTTAAAAAAAATTTTTTTATTCAAAAAACGTGCAAGTTCTAACTGTAAACTATTTAAATAAAATTAATATAGTTGAAATTAAATGTTCTACTTCATATCTACTTATTATATTCCACAAATCGATTTTTGAATATTATAATCTGAAAGGTTTAAATCTGATTAAAATCTAAATTCCTGTATTAATGAATTTAATGCCATAATCACAATAACAATATGCTATTAAGATAAGAAAAAAGATGGCCAATTTTCTTATGACTCATTTAAAATTACAGAATATTTTTATCAGTCGAATAATTTAATTTTATTAAATAAAAATTGGTTTAAAATAATTTTTTTTTAGATTATTTTAAAAGTACACAAATATCTAATATAGCTGTAAGTTTGTTTAATTTTAATGAATCTGAGTCCTTAAATATCTGTCAATCAAAACTAATAATAAAAATAATATTTAAAAAATATCAAAAAAATATATTAATCAAGCATTATAATCAATATCTATTAAGACATTGTTCTCATCATAGTTGTTTCCAAGATGCAGTTCTTAAAAAAGTTGAAATAACGAAGGACTGATTAAGATTTATTGAAATATAATATTTTAAAACCAGTTGATGAAATTTACTTTAAATTAAAATAGATATGTAAAAAAATTCTTAGATGAAAACTATATCAAGTGGCTTTTTTATTCTAAATACATACGTGAATAATTTCTATTATTTCTCAGAATATATGCGACACATATTAATTTTAGATTATAATTGTACTTCAAACTCTATTTCTTCAAGAAAATTTTAATCTTTAAGAAAAAAAATAAGCCTTTTACAGTTAATAAATATTTGCAAAGTCATTTCGTATTCGTTCTTTTTCAATCTATTTCAACTATAAGTGCTATAAAGATATTTTGAGCAAAAAATTTCAAAATTCATTCTGATTTACTGTTTTATGTTATTGTTTTGATTATTAAAATTTTCTTCTATATCATTTCATGTTTTGTCGCTTTTACTTAACCTCTTTTTTAACTTTGCTTGAGCCTCTTTTAATAGCAAATCAAAAGATTCCTCGGATGAATGGGGAAGAGGGGAATCCTTGAAACCAGAATATGATGTTGGCATTCCATCTAAAAATTTAAAGTTGATTTTAAACTATATTATTTAACATTTAAAAATCAAATCAACTGTTTTAAAATTTGAAACACCGATTATCTAAAATTTTAAAAAGCAATTGTTTTAATGAAATATTTAATCTCGAATTTAAAATACTACTTACCCAGATCGGCGTATCTCTCTTTACAAAAGCCTCTCCTTCCGCCAAAACATAAATCATAACGTGGTAAGTTCGGATCATCATTGCCATGTTCTACGGCATCATAAGCATCATCTTTATAAGCATAAGTTACAAATCCATAATTGTCACTGGAAATCATAATAAGTTTCGAAATTATCTATAAAACTAGCAAACTTTATGGGTAGATATTAAATTTCCATAAAAAATCAATCTTAGTTTATATTAGTTACCTACCCATACTCTCTAAAATGCAAACTAATATCAATTATTGGTCCAAAAACACTGAACCTCTCTCTTAGTTTGGCATTTGTCATTCCTTCTTCAATTCTTCCAATATATATGACCCGCCTTTCTTCGATTTGCCGTTGCTTTTCACGCATTGAATAGCTATGGAAGGGAGATCTTGACCTGAGAACAAGTTTTAATTATAAGAAAATTTAATCAGAAAATAAAAAAATTATTTCTTTCCTCTGTATATAATATGATTTTAAATTATATTACTTTACACAATATTAATACATAATTTTTTAACTCTTCCAAAATCCTATCTTTTAAATGTTTGGCGAAATTAAGGCCAAGCAACACTTACCGCCTATTATAAAAATTTCGATTAAAATAATGATTCTGACGACGCCTATCAGAATAACTTCTATTTCGAAACCTCGATCTTTCTCGAGATAACGAACGTGATCTCGATCTCCTCCGATACCTAACCAAAACGAAATAAAACAAGAAAGCTGATTTTTACAAAATAACTTTCTTTATTTTTCTATTACCTCCTTCCTCAACTTTAAAAATAAAAAAAGAACAATATGAAAAATTAAATATTTTAGAGATAGAATTATCACTATAAAATGAATTTGAAAATATTTTTCTGAAACATATGAAAATATATTACTTTATCTGAAAATGAAAATTTATTGTCTTTTCTACAATACTATGAAACATACCAAGTCGGACTACTTTTGCGCTTCCTTCTGCCTGCAGAACGATCACTTGAACTAGAACTTTCACGCGATGATGATTTGGATAGAGATCGGGACCAAAAGCTCCGTCTTCGCTCTTTGCTAGTCGATCTATAATCCAGAGATATCATTATTCTCTTACAAAAATAATATTAATAGACAGATTAAAACGCTAAAACTATTATTTAAAGAAGTATGTTTAAATTAGCATATTTTAAACAATGTATATCATTTTTATACAGGCGAATAATATTAAAATTAATAAAAATTATTTTGTTTATGTCTTAAAGATGGTAATACGTATAATATAAAATTTATTAAAATTTATAAGTAAATTCACATAAAATTTAAAACGGATTTAATAAGATGACTTAATAAATCCACAATAACAACTTTTAAAAAGGTTGTAAAAATATGATTAATCAGAAAAATAATCAACATAAAATTAGACTAAAATGTTTAAAAAGCTTTGAATTAATAAATTTTTAATTAAGACAAAGAATTTCATGAAAGAACGATGACAAAAATACATGATTTTGTCCCTCTATTCTTCTTTTTGTCTTTTCGATTCCTTCAAATAAATTTTATTATTTTTTTTAATACTTACCATTCTTTTCACAATATTCGAAACTACTGCAGCTTCAAGATGCCTCAATCTATATAACAATATTTTCTTTTATGAAATTTTGATTGTATCGATGTCAATTTTATACTAAGTTATTTTGCAAGTTATATCAACTTAATTATTATTATTGCAAGTTACATAAAATTAATTATATATTTAATCATGAGGATTAAGTCCTTGAAAAATGTAAAACTAACCTATATTTATGCCAACTTCTTGAATCTCTACCATTTCCTTTCCACAGTGATCTCGAACGAGAATTTTGTTCCTTTCCTTTTTTTTCACTTCTTTCTCCAGAAGAAGTTGATGATGATCTTTGACTCCTATATTGCCTAGACTTTTTGCCATTTACATTATGCGATTCTGTGTTTTCTGGCTCCTTGTTATTCCTTCTTTCATCTTTAGCAAAATTTTGATGCCGATTTTCGGAAACTCTTTCAATAGAAGATTTACTGTCAACCTGTATCACACAATTGAAAACTTTAGAATATAATTTAAAAGTCTTTTTAAATATTTATTATTATAAACACTTTCAACGAAAAATACTATACAGATTAATTTTTTTAAATCAATTATGTTACCCCTAATTTTAAATTATTTTTCAGAAATCATACATCGATAATGATTTGAAATATATCATATATTTAATAAGTTTCACAACTAAATTAAACATATTGACATACGAAAGATTTTTCATTTTAACATATATTTGCATGGAAATAAAATTGCCTTTTTTCTTCTCAACTGTTATAGGTTGATATTTATTTAAATAGGTTTCAGTTTGAGAAGAAATTGCAAAACTAAAAATCAAATGCAATATATAGATTATAAAAACTACATGACATTATTAGAAAGTAAATGAAGATGAAATTAACGAATCCAAATAGTTTAAGTCTTCAATTAGAAAGTAAAAAGTTTTAAGTTAAATCCGAATTCAAGTTAAAAGAAAAGTACTGTTAAAATAAATTTCCAAAAAATTGCTGCATTAAACGTGCGTCAAGAATGTAAAACTAAGATGAAAATAAAAATAGAAACTATGATGTGGGTATTCACGTAAATTTATTTCGTATCTTTACTTCTCAGATATCAGATTTCAAGAAGTAACATTAAATTTATTTTCCCCTTGAATAAAACTAACTTTATCACGATTCCAAATATTAAAAAAAAGAATTGCTTAAAAAAAGCTGTTAGCAATCTCAATGAGAAATAATTCATTATTTTAAAATCTGCATAAGTAAATAATTATAATAACTGTAATTTAATAATTACAATTTTTAAAAATGTCAAATATGGTAGCTAATATTTTCAATTAAATTTCAATATTTCACAACAAACGATTTTCCATAAAATAGTTAAAGTGTTTTAATGATATATTTTATTCATAATAAATAATATTATGCAGAAGTAGCTGAAATTATTTTTTCTGAAACATGTCAAATTAAGTAAATTAAGTTATTAGTGTCAATGCACTAAAGCATTTTATCAAATAATTTCAAGTTAAAACTGTAAAATAATACATTCTTATTGTAATACATATATACATGACTTAATAAATGTTGATAATCATATATCAACTATAATGAGTATATTGATGCGATATAATCCATATTTTTAAAAATAAGATCTAATTAAAATTCAAAATCTATATATAGTTTTATTAAATATTACAAAAGTTACTTACTTAGCTTTCGAAGTACAAGTGTTCACGAACGATCTTATGCTTCGTAATTTTAAAAGTGGATTTGAATACAAAAATTTTGATAATATACTTACGACTTCCACATTACTTGAAATATCACGATTTTGCTCATGGAACTCAGTAGAATCTTTAGCATTATCTAGGGTTTTCCCATTTCTACGACTTAAATATTCCTCTAATTTTAATTTTTTCTTTGGATGATCCTGTAATTATTCAGTACTTATTAATAATATAAAAGCAAAAAAAATTTCAATAGAAAACAATATATTGATTATTTCTATATTTTACAGTATTTGTGATGAAAAGACTAAACAATATTTATATTCCTTATACAATCTTGATTAAATTTTCCATAAATGAATCCTTATAAATAAAAAAAATATTTGTAATAAAACTTTTCCGAAATGTTTTAATTTTCACATTTAATTTACAATTATTAAAATTCTTACATACATTTGAACTTTGCTGAATCTGATTAATGTTTGAAATGCTTGACTTATCTTCCTCGCCTTCATTTGATTTAAATACTTCATTTGTATTACTAAATTCACTACCACTAGGAATTTTGTCACTTTTATCACTATTAAATTTACAAGAAACCGAGTTATCGTTCGTCAATGCTTTGTTTCCGTTAGAAACTACCAATGTTTTCACAGCGTCACTATTATTTACATTTGAGTTTGAAGTAATAGCATTTGTAGCACGGAAAAAAGCAGCTGCAACCTTTGTAATATTATTTGCTTTTCCATTCCTTTTTTGTTCTAAAAGCTTGCTATTTATCTGTTGAATGGACTGTAAATTAAATTACAAATAAAAGTATATTAAAATGTTAGGCAAAATGATTAATTTTTTAAATGTATGAACAATATAATAGAGTTACATTGTAAACAATTATGCAAATTGTCAAAAAAGTATTTTCAGAAAAGTCATTTAGAGAAAATGAAAGTCCTTACTTGTGCATTATACATATTATCAGGTGTCTGAGGTTCTTCACTGGCATCGCTAACGTCTCCGGACTCCATTCCACTATCTTTTTTAGGATTCTTTTCTGCTAGATTTATGTCTAAATCGGACATAATTTTACCTTTTGAATTTTCAATGTGTTTGAAACTATTACTACAGTAATCGTGATCTAATTGTACAGTATCTCCTCCTGATACCTAAAATGTAACCAATCTATTAAAGAAATGAATTTAAAAAATAATTAAGTTAAAGCTTTAAATTTATTAAAACAATGAAATTAAATAAGTCAGAACATAAAGAAAAACTAATATTAACTGAAATTGAAAAACTGTTACACTTCAGACACAAATATATTTTTTCATTCAACTTTGAAGAACTGTACTTCTTGAACAAAATAACTTACAATTTTTAATAGTTTATTTCTATTTATTATTGCACCAGCATCTTGCATTCTTGTGCCACTTCTGGTATGCTTTTTCACAGGAACAACTTGAACAAGAGGTATCCTACCATCCTTTTTTCGTTTCAAAGATTCAATCTGATCTACCATCGCTTTAGGTAAACTGCTTTTTATACTTTTCTTAGAAGGGAAAATTTTTGGGCCAGCTTTCTGCATTGAAAAAAATTTTTGAACACAATTCTGTTGATCACTTATTTTGCAATTTTTTCCTGCAAATTTGTCTTCATTAGTTTTTTCCCCCACTGTTTCAACGTCAATTTCTTCGTCAGATTTTATTTCATTAATGCTTTTTTCTCGCTTCACATTTTTTGGTATTTTAATCCTAAGAGGCGGTACTTTCTTAGGAGTTCCTGCATCATTTGTGGTGGTGGCATCACTTAAATTACTTTCAGTTTTATTATCCCACATGGAACTGAACCAAGCAACATCCCAACTTGTAAAAAGATCATTTCCCAACAGAGGGACATCATAGTTGCCATTGCGCATTTCTATAGTAATTTCATCTTCTTTTGGTTCAGCTTTTGATATTGTGTCACTTCTTGACAAATTTTTGATTAGAGATTTTCTTACATTTTTCTCATTTAATTTATTCACATTTTGAGACTTTGGCTTTATAATTATTTTGTATTTCTTGCCATTTATAACAGTACTTGTTACTTGACAATTCTGATCTGGATTTTCTTTTATCTCATTCAAGCTGTGTAAACCAATTATATTTTTTCCTAAAATTTCTTTGTCTCCATTTATAAGTGTCAATTTTCTTACAATTGTCGGCTCCGCTCTTAAGTTTCCACTAGTAAATTTTTGTTCAAATTGATTTTTCATATAAGATTCACCAATGCCATCTTCACTGACAGATTCTCTTTTGACCCCTAAATATTGAAAAATTTCAAAGTAATTAATTCCTATCAGATATTCATTTTCAAAATGAGAAAATCATTCTGCATGAATGAAAAATTTAACATAAATAATTTCATGGCCCACCCACCTAATGATTCTGAAGCAGGTTGCAAATTATGCTCCAATTTTTGAACTGAATTATTCAGTGCTTTATTTAAACCTAGACTTCTTTCATCAAGCAAAACATCAGAAGTGCTTAATAAATCTAAATGAACATCTACATCTTCTGGTTCTGATATCTAAATTGTAAATATATAATATAGCAATATATAAGAATTAAAAATAATCATTTTCACCCTATATACAAATCTTTGAATTATTTCTTTCATAGAATTAAAAATATCTACCTGGAGAGAACCTACATGATTCTGCCAGTCTGACATAATTTGCTGGAAATCTTCTTTCCCAATTACAGACTCATTTAAAATTGATTCTGGCCATAAAATGTTTTCTTCAGATTTTATATTTTCCAATATATTATTTTCAGCATTCTGTTCTTCTATAGCATCATTAATTAAGGATACTTCTGGCCATATGTTCCCTTCAATTTTAATGCCCTCCAATATCCGGAGTTGATCCTTCATCACCTCCTTTAATGATGATAATAATTTTTACATCATTCATGTAATTTTAAACATACAATTGTATTAAACTGATCATTGGGTGTTTTTATTTTCAACTAAATTTATAATTTGGTTTCCATATAATATATTTATACTCACATCACTGGAGAGCAGAAGATTTGCTGAGAACTGTGTATCTTCATGGAAACCTGAAAAATCTGTTTCCATTACAATCCTCAATTAATTATGCTCTAAAAGAAAAAAAAATAATTAATTTTAAAAGTGAAACACTCATTTAAACCAAGATTTTTCAAGTAATTACATACACCAATTGCCTTAATAATATTTTCAAGAAAAATTACTTTTTATTTTTTTATGGTACAATATAAATGCATCATTAAAAAAAAAAATGTTAGTTTCAAAGTGAAAAAGACTTACAAATTTGGTAACAAAATTGTAATTCTTAAACTAGAGAATTCCAACTACACTTAATAAGTGTAAAAGACAGAAGAAAAGACAGATTAATAACCTATCTTTTCATTTCTAAGAAATAAAAAGAAATTTTAATGCCATTTTCAATCAAAATTAAAATTTTATTTAATTACAGTATTTTCTACTTACTAGATTTTTAAGAATTCTTAGTGAATAAACAAATAATATGGACAATAAGTTTAAAAATATTTTTAATAATTGTAAAAATTCATAGTAATAATCAAACCTACAAATTATTTCTCTAAAAAGTGCAGTAATTTTAAGCAGCATTATGTGAATTTAGAGAATAATTATACAAATAGGTAATCCAACTGATATAAAGCAATGTTACATATGTATATCTGCACAATAATATACTTTATAATAAATTAAATTAAATAAGCCAATACTTAGATGAAAATGATAACTAAAATGTTAAATTACATTTTAATATCACAATTTCCAACCTTATGGTACATGTGTAAATATTAATTAACTTAAAAATTTATCTAAAAACTATTAAGTTACTGAATTATATAGTTAATAATTTGCTTTACGTTGTCTAATAATAATGCTTTAATTATAAAATGGCAATCTTACACTAAAAAGAAAAAATTCTTACATTTACCAAATAATAAATTCAATGAAGACTCGAAATCAAAGACCATGAAAAATTAACTGTGTTTGTCAAAAATTAAATATTTAGAGCTTCTAAAGCACATTTAAAAAAAAAAATACCTATATATGTTTCTTTCAACAAGAAATATCGCTTGATTCAAATGCTGAAAATTATTTGATTGCAAATTTTAGACTAAATAATAAAAGGGAAACAGCTGTCTCTCAAAAAAAAGTAACGAAAAAGTCAAATACCGGTGCCAAATATTTTGAATCATAAAATATTATCGCCATCTTGAAGTTGGAGCTTTGCCGGGATTTTGGCAAATCACAATTTTTTCAAAAATAATATCTATTTAGCAACAGGAATAAAAATATGTTGCTCTCTTTGAAAATATCGATTAAACTCATCAATTTAAAAAAGGGAGAACGGTCAAATACCATTGGATTAATTTTGTTTTAATATGAAGAGCTAACATCAATACCAGACTTTCATTTCCATAAAGAATTTATAGTAACTTACTTATTCGGAAGAGTTGATTTTCTTTATCTGATTTGATTACAGTCTTTATCGATGTCTATGTAACAAAAATATTCATCATCACATACTTACATCAGAATATTACAATATAATGGCAGAACACATGTGGCACAAAATCACGCACTGTCCTAATAACCGCAACCACGTGATATAAATGGCGGCTTATTAATTACATTAATGTTAAAATGTAATACTTTAAATGAAACTCAATAAATTTTTGTAAAACATAAATTAGAAAATAAAATAAAACTTAAAAAAAAATTTCTTTGTAGTTAAAACAATTGTTTATTTTTAATAGCAAATATCTAATTTATTATTTCTGTTAAAAAATATTTATAATAACTATGAAAACGGTAGATTAATATTTACTTTAAGAAAATCAGATGAGGAAAAATTTTACTGATATACATTCTTTTCGAATAGTTTACTTTTCTCTTTTAAGACTTTATTATCTCAAAATATCCTCATGTAGAATCAGATATGTATTACTTTGCAATAACATGTATCCGTTTTCTTCGAGTTGACAGTTTTTAAAACTAATCCGATTTTATAATTTTTAATCATTCGCCGACAAGGTGCTTTAAGTTTGAGAGAAACTTTCTGTTTTAGTTTTAGTAATTCATTTAAAATAAATTATATGATATGATTTATTATATTAATTAATAAAATAATTTGTAATATTTATTATATTAATATGATATATGAGAAAATAAATACGTTAATAAACATATATAATTATTGTTTATTCACTTTAAATAATTATTAGAGAGAAAGTATATGGATTATCAAAATTGTTAAATATATATGAATATAAAGTTATTAACTTTATATTATGAACTTAAAAATTAATAGATCTCATAATGTTGAGTTTAGCGAATAATTTTCACTTAGTAACAATTCTTTAGTTTTCCTATAAAAAAATATATAAACTTCATTAATTCAGGAGATTTTAAACAAGATAGAATAGAAAAGTAATTGATTAAAAATAAATCAACAAAAATGTTTAGTTTTTTACGAAAAGAAATAAAATATGAAGCCAATACTTGTATTTTAATTTAAAAAATTTGTAACTGATGCATTTTAGTAAAATATATCATCATATATAGCAATTTCTGTTTTATTTTAATGCCTAAATGTGTCAGAAAAAAATTCAGCAGAATTTTTATAAAACTATCAGATCATTTTATCTATGATATTTCCTTTATCCTTAGTTTTAGAAATCACATGTAAACAATTTTATTCAAAGGTTCTGAATTAAAAATTATCTTTATCATTTTAGTTAATTTATTAATTATAACAAAAAAAAATAATGATTGTTTATGTTTCATATACATAATTGAATTGATCTCCAAATTTATCTCTGTGTTTAATATAATCAATTTTATTGAGTGTCGAGGCTACTTTATTTAAAGAACTCCTGAAAATAAAACGAAGTTATAATATTATAATAAGGTCCTATTTAAATATAATATAAAATAAATTTTTCATTTACCTCTTAAATATCTTTTTCGAAATTCTTTTGTATGCATTATTTTGTTTGCTGATGATATCGGTTAAGCCAGGAAATTTCCTTGCTTCGATTGCTTTTAAAGTTGAAGAACTTGTTTCCATTCTTTTATAAGTTTTATTAATATTTACTTTATTTTTTGATAGTCCTTTTTTAAGTGGCATCTTTAAATCTTCTCCGGTAGCACGCTAAAAATGTGACAATTTATATACATGTATATATGATTATAATTATAGAAAGGTTTGCCTTAAAATAAAAAGAAAATTCTAATTTTCTCAGAAAAAGAAATATATATATATATATAGTGATAAAATATCAAAAATTAAATTTATATTTAGTCATTTTCCTTTAATTTTACTTAAATTTCAGTTGATCGATCAGTAAAATCTTGATCATTTGAATTTTTAAAATCATTAAATAATAAAATTAATTTATTAATTTTAATAATTAAACTAAATTAATTTAAATTAAATTATTATTATTAAATATGAAGTTCATTATATTTCATCATTCATGAATCATACATAATTCAATGAATTTATATATGATTAAGCAGATTTTATTATGAAAAGAAATTTCTAATTCAAGAAATAACAGAAAAAAAATATAGTGAATTTTTTGATGCTTTAAAAAAGTAACTAAACGATAATGTAAACTAAATTCAGGAAGATACAGAATGAGAAAAAAATAGAACCACTGGTTTTTTAAAAATTTTTTCTGATCAGAAATGAAATCGCATATAAATAATTAAAAAATTAGACTAAAAAATATGTTTTTAGAATTTCAATACATAGTATATTTAAAAAATTTTTTCTTTTAAAAATTAATTAAATAATATTATGATTTTACTTATTAAAATTAAAATAGAAGCACTGCTTTAATGTCATATAAGTTTCTTCTTACCTGTATATCTTCTAAAAATTCCTTGTCTTCTGAACTAAAATCAAATTTTCCTAAATCACTAACAGAAGTAGATGAGGCGATTTTATTTTGTTCTTGACATACGCCATTTTCATCCCTCGCTACGATTCTGCCATGAAACGGACACTATCAAGATAATACTAAATTAGTATAGTACATTACTTTTTTGTAAAGCTGAAGCAATTTAATTTTAAATATTAATATGTAAAAAATAGTAAATTGTAATATTTCAGAAATTTAAATTAAATTGTTAATATAAAATTTATAGGTTTGTGATATCAAAAATATTTTTAAAAATATTTGACCGATCTTATAATTTGTAATTAATCATTGATATATTAAAATTATACTTTAAACCTATCCTTTCTCGGACATAGTTTGCCATTTCGTAAAGGTGCACGACATGACCACTTTACAGGTTCAAATTTTCCAGAAAACTCAATTACACGCGTCCTGATGGCAGCCATCCCTTCGGGATTAGGAATTTCATTCAGTTCATCTTTAGATGCTGCCCAAAATTTTTCAGTATCCATTTGTTTCCTACATAAAGAATAGCTTATCAATATTAAAGTTTTTTGTAAAAACACTTAAGGATTAATTAAAAGAAAAAATTTATGATCAATTTTTAAAATTATGTTCACACTTACGACAATAATGTTGGGGGAGTTAAATTTTGATCTTCCCAGTGATAAAGGTCTATATCAAACGGTAATGTTGGGGCTGATGCTAGAAGCTTATATTTTCTATCAGTTTTATCTAATTGAATAGTGTTATTCTCCTTTGGGCTTCCAGCTGGCAAATGAGTGTCAGATGAAGTATTTACTTTTCCTAAAGAAAACAAAGTGGAGACAAAAATTATTTTATATTTTTAAGAACATTAATTTATGAATCTTATAAAACAAAGCAATCTTTAGCTGTTATTAATATTAAAAACTAAACATAAATTTATATAATTTTTAAAAAATTTTAAAAATTAGAAACAAAGTGTTAAATTTAATATTTAAATGTTATATTTACATTAATTTTATGCATTTTAATTTTCAAAAATATAAAAAAATTAAATTAATACACTTACTATTTATAATTCCATTTTTTTCTTCCAATTTTTTTAAAGTAGATCTGGCACTTGTTGGATCACCTTCCTCTCCAACTGAAATTCCCCAATCAGATTTTAATAATTTTTTTGTTGCACAAACAGAAACACCTATATCCTTATCAAGCAATGGAGCAAAACTTTCAAAGTGTTCCTTTGTTACTTCTTCAAATTCACTGTCAGTATCAGATTCATTTTCTGAATTATTTGTAAAGAATAATTCTCTATATTTTGCAATGGAAGTTTCCATTTTCTCCTTAAATTTTATTATTTTTTGAAGTGTTGCATCATTGCTAAAAGAAATCAATTTAATTGAAAATATAATCCAACTGAACTTTATTATCTGAAAAATAACATCTTACTTTGAAAACTATATTAATTCTATAAGTATAATTCACAATTTTAACTTACTCTACAGAATATTTAACACAACCCTGACTCCATTTTTTAACCAAAGGTAAAAATCTATTTTTCATTAATTTAATACTATCTTCTGCATTTTGAATCAAAGTACCATTTTCTTCAGTTTTTTTTATAAATATTTTTTTACAAACACTGGAATCAACTGAAATACTATAATTGTTAGTTATACCAAAGTGCCTGAGATTAATTTCCATCTCATTATCCTTAGAATTTTTATCACTCATTAATTCAGAATTTAAATTTGTTATCTCTAATATTTGTTTATCTGATTTAATATTATTGCCTACATCATTTATAAAAAAATTATCAGGCCCAGGTACTAACAAAGACAAGCAATTGTTTAGTGCAGTAATTGCATTTTCAATATCTGATTCATTACCTTAAAGGAAAAAAAAACAACATTTGAAATTAAAAGTTTAAATTTTAAAATTATTGTAATCACAATACAATTAAAATGGAAAAAGCATTTACTGTTGATTTCTTCTAAAATTTTCTTTAGTTTTTCCTCCTTTAGTGTTTCCATATGCTTTTGCCTTTGAAGATCAATTTCATTAATTATTTTCATTGATTGAAAATCAACTTGCTTTATGTGTTTCAAATAATGAAATGCAACTTGCAGTTCTTTATATGTTTTACCAAACTCATCAGTCCAATTTTGGATAGTTGATAAAGCTAATTTTATTAAATTTTCAGCAATGGTTTTTGGAGGCGGTAATTTCTTTCTTGGATTAGTTTCAGCTGTTAATTCAAAAATAAGTTTTAAATCTCTAATTATTAACTCTCTAAATAAAGCTGATCTCTTAAAAAGTTCTACACATATTTGGAAAGAAAGAAATCTTATTTCTGAATGTTTCTTCTTTAACTGATATAATATTAGAGAATATGCCTTTTCAACATATATTGGTGACAATCTGAAAATAATAAAAGAAACAACAATTTTATCATTTCTAATAAATGCCTTTTTGACTGATTTCGATTAAATAAAGTAAATGTTATAGGCACTTTAAATATTTATCATTAAATGAGGCTGAAAATTGTAACTGATTGAAATAAAATACAAACTTGCAAATCTTTTTGAGTTCTTTAAAAAGATTTTCATCCAAGTTTCTTAGACCAGAATGAGTTAAAGTTTCTATCAATGTCTTTAAATTTTGATATATTTCACCGTTCAATAAATTCTCCTGTAAACTCATTGCATATAAATTATAATTCAGAAAAAGGTAATAAAAATTTTACTGGAATGAATGATATTCCATAAAATATATATCAAATAATCAAAATTCATAAAAATTAATTTTTATGAATTCATATAGTGGCATTAGAACTGATTACACGTCGATGAAGTGTAAATAGATCGCGCCAAGGGAAATTAATATTGGTAGAATATATTTTATGTTTACAAAATTTAAATCATTTAATAAAATAACGTCTATAAATAACTGAAAAAAATAATAATTTAAGGATTAAAAAATTTATTCTTCCTTCTTTACTGGAAATAACTTAAATGTAAAACATGATGTGAATCAAAAAATAATTAAATGAAAATTTGGAAAAAATATAATTAAGATTTAGAAAATATAAATCAAATTTACACTTCTAAAAATGTTTAATTTTTTAACATTCAATATATAAATTACGTTCTTTGATCATCAACAAACTTTAATTATGATTGCATAAATTTTATTGCATTTTTTGATTAGGATAAGGAAAAACTAGAAAAAAGTAATCCTCATTAAATATAGCATTTATTTTAGGACAGGTTTTTTAATTTAATTGAAATAAAGATGGATTTTATAATATCAATGGAAATATCATAAATATGATTATATAAGTAGATTGGCACGACACAGAGAACAATCGTTTGATAGTAAAGACTGTGACCTAAAAATTAAAAATATTAAGTAGTTTTTTATCCCAATTAATATTATTATAAACAAAATAAAACTAAACAGAATGAATGTTTAATAACCGATAAAGAAATAGTAAGCGTCTGAGAACATACCTCGGTTTCGTGCCTTGGACAAAACAGTTAAAGACACAGTTTTATTTTTCATAAGATGGGCGTTATTAACATTAATAATTATACAGTAGTAACGTCCACTATCAGAGATTTGACAATGAGGTAAAATCATTTTTGAAATATACAAATCATTTCCAATATTATACGCTCCATAATGAATTAGCTGAAATTAATTTTTTTATTTAGTGCAAAAATGTAATTCTTATAAAATAGAAAATAGTTGAAGATAGTGTTAAGATAGAGGACTAACCGCTTTCTTATCATTCTTTTCTTGCAGCAAGTTTTAATTATTAGCATTATTACAAAAGTCGGTTTACCTCGTAATGAAAATCTCCAATAGCCAATAAACCATTTTCTTTAGTGTAATAAGGTACAAATTTCGCCCACATCATATGCAGAGGAGACAAACTGCGTGCTCGACATCGAAATCTTGCGGTTTCATTTTCATCCACTACTTGATTGTCATAGTCAACGGGTTCGGTTAGCATCTCAACGCTCTCCTCTGGGTCTGAAATTTCCCAAGGAATATAATTATTCTCTATTTTTAAGTCCAATCAAATTACACCGTACCGAGCGTCGAAATAAATACCGTAGACATCTATTTGAAACATTTTGTAAACTTTATAATGTCTTGACATGTAATTTTTATATAAGCATCGGTAATAACCACTATCGCTGGAAGATGGATTTTCCAAGTTTAATGTAAAACCATCGCAAAATTTTGAACCGTTTTTGCACATAACAGAATTCCACGTTATATTTCTAAAATCAGCGCAGATTGTTAAATCCAATCCGTAACCGCATTTCTAGAAATATAAGTTCAATTTTATAAAAATATATAAAACAAATATTATTTTCACTTTAAAAGAAAAACATTAAACCAGAATTAAATGCATAACATTTTATAACTTCTTATTACTAAGGTAGAACATTTTAAGAAATATGATTAAAAATCAATGAGTAGGAAATTATTAAAGTACGAGTGGTTTTTGTGTCTGCAAAATCTCTGTAAGTTATTTTACATTTTGAAGGATTGTAATTTAAGAATGTAATGTATTATTTTAAAAAAAATATAATAGAATCATTCATCAGTAATAGAGGAGAGAGATTTGACTATTGGGATTTGACTATTAAAAATTGAAAAATTGCATTTCAGCTCCTTCTTCTAATTACAAACTGAGTCTTTCATTTCCTTTTATTTCTAAATTGTATTCCAAAGTTTAATACCTTGTATTCCCATCGTAATTCATTAATACCTATTTTTTTATTTTTTTTCAAAGAATTTTTTAATATATTGCATTTTAGCTTAATTGCTTTATTTCCTTCTGAAACTATATGTTTTACTGCATGAACTTTCATTGGAACTTCAGTAGTTTCATATTCATAGTAGATCTGACTTGTGCAATCTCCCACGTCCATCAACAGTATATGGAAAAATATTTGATTAAGAACGAGAGTATGAAAATTCATGTGCATTAAAATGTAGTCTGAAAATATTTTAAAAGGAAATAAATTCTTGTTTATTTTTTTCTCTAAAAATACATATTTAAACTTAGCACAATTTAAAAATAACTGTGACGATATTAGACAGAACAGAGTTTTTTTACAGAATATACAATAAATAACGAAAAATCTAAAAAGAAAAATATTTTATTACTCTCATCAAAAGTTAATTTTGGACAGATGGTACTATACAAAGACAAAAATATTTTAAAATGCTAAAAAATTTTATTCAAATATATTATTTTCGTCAGTATTTCTATAAAGAAATAATAAGATCAAAAATAGCCGAATTTAATCTTATATAGTAAATCCTTTCAAGATAAAGAAATAAACATATTCATTGGAAGAATTCATGTGAATCTGATGTATTAAGCCCAATTGGATATAAATATTAACAGAAATTATGGTGAAATATGTAGTTATTCTCTACATTTTTAATGAAGATTTACAAATTGTTTTCAAAACTAATTTTTAGTTTCTTTTTCTCTAGTTTTCATAATTAATTTTATTAGCAACTGGTTAACGTAGGTTTTTGAATTAAAAAATGAAAAATACTTCCAAATTAAATAATTTAATTCATAAAAAATGGAATCGACATTTACGTAAAAAATTAAATGCCTCTGAACATAATGTAATTTTGTGAAATATTAGGGACTTAAACATTACACTAATATTTCTGATTTAAATCATTTCATTCATAAACAATATAAACTTGTGTTTTTTATGCTTTCCGATTTTAGTTCCAATGATTTATAACTTACAATGCCAGTTCACATGATTTCGTAAGTATTAAAATTATATTTATAGGTATTTGATTGATTTCTAAATTTATAAAATCCTTTTCATAGTTTTATTTATTATACTTGCTTTTAAGTAGAATTACACTGTAAATGTTTACTGCTCACGCAAACGAACGTTTATCCAAGCTGATAAAATATCTTTAAATGATAAGGAGATTAAATAAATTTAAATATTTCAGATTTTTAACCGTTAACCAATAAACAAGCTTGAAAATTGCCATGCAGTCACGTTGAGCTTTAATGTGCTACCATTTAGTCAATTATTTCTTTAAATAATTTCTGATCTTTTCTTTAGTGAGAATATTCCACAATTAATTGGTTTCTATGTTTTAAGCAAATACATTTAAATATAATTAAGCTCTCTCATAATTCACCATTAATAGAGCGCGAAAATGACAATATAAAAGTTTTAAACATAGAAATGATAAAACCATTTTTAAAAAATCATTTTATACTTTCATACGTATTTAATTGCCTTGTTTTGACATCCATTCGACAATAAAAGATAATTAATAATAGTTAATTTTATATTACAATAACATATATTATAACTGGGCTTTCGTTCAGTATATCCATTAATAGTTAAATAATCACTACAGAGGAAAATAATGTTAATTAAATTATTTTTTAAGTAGTCATTTCATTTATTAGACCTTTTTTGTAAATCTCTTTGCATAATAAAGAGATTTCTACTTTACTTACATTTCTTTATAATTAGAAATAAACTCAGGAAAATATTAAAGAAAAATGTTTCTGAAATTTCAGAAAATGTTTTATTAAGTATTTTTCAAAAAGAACAATAAAAAATTTTAAAAAAATAATCGAAGAAATTCGGATGAAAATAAAATTCTTAACGTGATAAAATAGCAGGAACAAAATATAAACGTATAAAAATAAACATTAAAACGTAATAAAATATAACGTAATAAACAAAAATTTTTAAAACATAAAATGACCGCAAGAGGTCAAATCATCACTGTACATTTGGATTTACATTCTAAAAAATATAAATCCTTAGAGACTGTTTTTTTCTTCAGAACTCAAAAATGAAGAAAAAACTGAGATATTTGATTCAATTCTGAGTATTAAATGATACTGTAGATAAAATGGATAGGTTTGAAAGACTGTCATTGTTTAAAAACCAGATCTTATCATTCCTTTTTGTTTGTAATTCTTATGAACTTAACCTTTAGGCAAAATCAGACGAGAATTTGATAAAAGTATAAGTAGAAGAGTAACAATATCATTATTGAATACATATGATACAAAGAAAAAGTTTATTATAAATAAAATTTTGTGATGCTCATGACTGCAGCATTTAAAAATAAATCAAAAAATGTTATCGCATAATGCTACAAAAACAACTGAAATTGAAACAGTTTTATATTATATCATGGATCAAAAACCTGCCTTAGCATTGTTCATACCCTATATCAAAAGCGATATGAGATGTATCAGTAATTCAAAATATTTGATTGAGATCAATAAATAAGCCGACAACCTTTTCCAGTTTCTTTGCGATTTTTGATTTCTCTTTTAAACGATAGTTCCCTTAGATTTTTCCTTGTAACTGAATAGTTAATAAGCTTCATTTCTTCTAAATATAAAAAAAGGACATGATTTCTTACTTAATTCGTAAAATTAATAATATGTGACATCTTTTGAATAAAAATTCTCGTTCATGCGTCCGTAAGAAATGAAATGATTTGAATTAAAAACAATCAAATTCATAATAAGAATAGTTTCACTGAAAAACCTTCGATAATGTAACCAAAACTGGATCATTGAAAAAAACTGTAAAAATAATTTAAAGTGAAGAACAAGTATTTCGTATTATAAAAATAAGTTCAAACATATGGGGTTCATGGTAAAGCACAGTAAATCAAAGTACATATTAAAAGCAAACTTACTACTCTTTCCAACCATATATGTTCTATTAATATTTAGAACGTAAAATATCCTGAAATCAAAAAAAATAAAATTTTCTGTTAAAAGTAAAGATTGAAATGCATAATAAACATATTATTAAATGGCCAGATAGTTTGATGCAATCGTCATCTTCATAATGATAAATATGTATCAGTTCATTTCTTTATTAAAGAAAATATTTCAATATTATCATATTTTAAATAAAATTTTTTTTATTGTAATATTTAATTTGTGTAATAATTAAATTATATTAATATCTATGAGTTAATTTCGATTGAATATTTTTAACTATGAAATGCAGCAAATTAACGAACAACACAGTTTGTTTTCAATATATTTTAAATTTGTCAATTAGTATGGGAAATAAATTCCATTAAGGAGGAATATTTCTCTTGAATTTGGATTTGAATCATTCTTTTCTTCTCGAGTCCCATTTTCTATTCATTCTTTTTCTACATTATTATTTTTTTAGTTTTGATTTAGAAGTAGTAGTGTTGTTCCCTTTAATTTCTGTTCATTCAAGAAAATCTAAAACTATGACAAGTTTTTCTTTTTCTATTCTCATTCTTTTTGGAATCTTTTTTTATTAATGTTTAATCAGAATTTTATTAAATTTTCTGTTAAGAACAGAAAGCCCCTCTTTGTCTTTGATTAAGAGCTTTACAAAGCTCACCAATATGCTGATACATAAAGAAAAAGTCAGACTACCTCGACAAAGTGTTATAAATAATTAGGACTGATAAAATAATGTTCAAAACTATGCAAAATGAGGTAGAATTTAGTTTTATATTTTAGGTACATCATAAAAATGATATTGAAAAAATTCCAGTCTCGTTCTAATGCCTGTTGTTTTTGAAATGTTAAATTTTTTTACTAGATTTACCACGATTGTTCCAATTCATGAGTTTTTAGTAACTCAGCCATGAAATTTCAAGGTCTATATAATACATTTACATAAATAATGAAATTTGAATTTTACTACCTAATTCAAATGATAAAATAAGAAAAAGGATTCATCTATTTTGCTAAAAATAATATATATTTTTACTTTATAACTTTAATTCGTAATTCTTACACATTTCGCTCTTATACCTTTCATTAGTATAAAAAATTCGTGAAATTACGTATACATTTACAAAGTAAAAACAATTAATATGTTTTAAATTCTTTGACGCGCAGTCATTCAATCTCCCTACTATTATGTAGAATTAATTTAAAGATATATGAATATTATATATTATAATATATTTATATTATGTTACTGATGATGTTTAAATTATGAAAAAAATGTAAATGACAATTGAAGACATAAACCAGATTGCGTCTCTAATGCTACATTTAATTTACTTTTTTTAGTCAATGTTGGAGGGAAAGAATAAAACAAAAGGGGCAATCAATTAAAACGATCATATGTTTAAACATGAATTAAATGTGCTATTATCATGAAATATTTCCATGAAAACTTATTTGAGGAATATGAAATAACGATTTAATTTTTTTATAAATAGATTTATAAAAAAAACAATTATTACATTACAATGGACACGCAATCCGACACCTGCTGTTTCAGTTTCATACATATTATATAAATGTTGCTGGGAATTATTTTATGTAATTTAGCTTTTTTCATCTCATATTTTTAATTCTTTTTTCATTTTCAATTGTATCAATTTTTCGATTTAATGTTGACCTTTAAAAAGGGCAGGATGACTGTAAACATTAATATAATTATTGCAATTTTTTCGTTTATTTATTTTACTCATGAAGTTATCGCCGTTGATAAACCATGCGTAAGTTCAATGATTTGTCTCTTCCGAAATAATTGTCAATCAATCAAATATAAAATTTTTCAAAAAATTAACATTAAGTAAATAATATTTATATATACCTGTTACAGAATATTATTTAATCTTTTTTCGTTAAAAGTACTTTTAAACAATGACCCTTATTTTCACGTTAACTTTAAGTTAAAAGACAGTTGAGGAAAAAGATCCAATCTTCTCAGTAAATTTAATATAAAAAATTCATAGAAAATTAATTTAAGTAGAACTACAGTAATGAACCAAGATCAATTCAAAATTCAAATGGAAATATAGATATTTTTTCAAATGAAAATGAATTAAAGTCAATTTCAGTGAAGATAATTGGCATGTGTTGGAGTAAAAAAGAAGAATAACTCTAATTTAACAATACACGAATGATTAAATTTTAGTGAAATTTACTAGGAATTTAATAATATATAAGTGTACTTTATTTTTACTAAGGATAAAAATTGATATTTACACACGTATTTGTAATTTTCGTTTATATAAAAATCCTTTTTACATCTAGTTGCATTATAAATTTTAGGTTAAACGAAACACATACATAATACATAATTGAACATAGATTATATTGACATTTAAATTAACTTAGAATTAAGTATAAAATTTATGTCTGTCAAATTTAAGATATTAATAATCGTTTGCTTGATAAGAAAGATTAATTTATGTTTTATTGATTTACAAAAAAAATTACTTATGCATAAAATCTCAAAAAGTATTAAAAAAAATGTTTACAGAAAAATCCGTACTTAGTTTTTTCTAGCTTGATTTACATAATTTTATATCCTTCGGTTACTTAATGTTAATTTCTAAAAATTTCTAACTTAAATAAAAATAAAAGGTAAAAATAATTGCTACTGGTTAAATTCTTATAATATAATTATATCCTTATTAAGGGATATTAAACAAAAAATTCATAATTTATTTTTTATAGGGACAACATGATTTAAAAGTGAAACATCTCAAAAATTGCGCAGGAAAAGGAAGTCAAAATGTACAAGTACAAAATCTGACTTTTATCCTTACTGACGATTGCAAGCTAAAACCTAGAGGTTGCTTTCTTATTAAGAAAAAAATTAATAATGCTGAAGTAAGTCCATATTTTTTTCTACGACTAACATAAAGTGTTCAACGCTTTTATAGGAGTAGTCTAAATTTATACAAAATTACTGCCTTACTAATTCTTGAATTACAAAATTTCACGATATTTATGAAATATATTTTTATATATAGTTAGCATATTTAAATAGTTTTTAAAACATTGAAAGCTAAAATTATATTTCTCGCAGATTAAATATATGGTTAGCAAGCCACCAGCGTTGAATAAAAAAGGTGTGGATGACTTATGTGAAACCCTTGCAGATCCAAAATTTCAGAATATGGCTGCAAAATATAAAACTGTTGATTCAAAATGTCCTATTGAGGTAAAATATTAATAATATTTCTTTAGTAGAAAATATTTCCATTATTAAGCTATATTTCAATTCAAATGGAATTTTAGTTAATAAGTTAGATATTAAGTTTTCGGTTTTTCAGAATACTCATATATTCTTTTTGCAGGGCGAAGAGAATATAATGTAATAAAAATTTAAAAATTATAACAGGACATTTAACAATCATTTTGTTTTTTAATTTAAGTTTTTTAATTCAGTTAATAATTTCATATAATTAATAATTTCAAATAATTATTCTGTTCATAATTTTTTTTAATAATAGTTTTTTAATTCAGGACATTTAACAACAAGTTTTTTCTAAAAAAATTTAAAATATAAATAATTCAGAAAATATAGTAGTGTAGTTCTAAAATTTAAATTATTAACAACATTTACATATGACATTTTCAGAAACAATAAGCACTTCAAATTTTTTCAGGCTGGACAATATTGTATATCTAAAGGAAGTACATTAATTGATCAATTGAATCCATCTTTACTGAACATGGCTGTTGGTACAATTAAAGCTACGTTAAATGTCGAATCTGATAATGCAAAAGAAAAATCTTGTATTGAAATGGAAATTATAATTTCCAAAAAAAAGAATTAAAAATTTACAATATTTTGAAAGAATGAATATTGATCACATTAACTGATTTTACTTACAAATAAATGGAATAATAAATGAAAAAATATTTACATTTGGAAATTAAATTTAATAAATTTCAGATGAAATTTTCAA